>JAXBDA010003990.1:0-31332 GCA_036023075.1 Gaultheria prostrata | reverse complement strand
CAATTGAGCTTGGGGTGATTTTGGTAGTATATGCTGCCCATAGCCCATTGGCCACAAACACATTTGTCTACATAGCCTTAACTATTTCATCTTGGTTTCTTGTTGTTTCATGGATCATGTCCCCCTTTGTGTTTAACCCTTCTGGGTTTGATTGGTTGAAAACCGTGTATGACTTTGATGGGTTCATGAACTGGATTTGGTTTAGAGGTGTGCTTGTAAAAGCTGATGAGAGCTGGGAAACATGGTGGTACGAGGAACAAGACCATTTGAGGAAAACTGGTCTGTGGGGCAAATTGTTGGAAATAATTCTAGACCTCCGTTTCTTCTTTTTTCAGTATGGCATTGTGTACCGACTGAAAATCGCAGGTGGCAACACTAGTATTGGCGTTTACTTGCTTTCTTGGATCTACTTGGTTGTGGTGGTCGCGATTTATGTGATCATAACCTATGCAGGCGAAAAATATGCTGCAAAGGAGCATAAGTTCTATCGGCTGGTTCAGTTCGTTGTAATTGCAGTGACAACACTTGTGATTGTTTTATTGCTGAAATTCACCAAATTGGTATTTCTTGATCTCGTATCGAGCATGTTGGCTTTCATCCCCACAGGTTGGGGCCTGATACTTATTGCTCAGGTACTTAGGCCTTTTCTGCAGTCAACAGTGGTGTGGGACACTGTTGTTTCCGTGGCTAGGCTATATGACATGTTGTTTGGGTTGGTTGTCATGGCTCCTCTTGCAATGCTTGCATGGATGCCTGGGTTTCAGTCAATGCAAACAAGGATTCTATTCAACGAAGCATTCAGCAGGGGACTCCAGATATCTCGTATTATTACTGGGAAAAAAGCTAACTTTGACATGTAACTTGAGGTAATATTCTTTTCAATTTTTCTTATGGTCATGTTACTCGCTGTAGTTCAATGAAATATGTCATGTTCTTGTGTCTATCTTAGATTCTTACTAATCTCAGCAAGTACAATTGTTCATTTGAAAGTTCCAAGCATGTAGTTTCGTTTGTACCGAGGGAGAAAAAGCTCTGCATTAGACACCACAATAGGAAGTAAAAGGACATATGATGAATGAGAATATGTGATCTGCTATCTACATCATAAATAATTGTCCAATTAAAGCTACAATTTGAAGTACACATAGGTCTTAAGGTTGTGGTAAGCCTAGGAGAGAGAAGATTCGAAATGAAATCATTCATGATTTTGATACAGGTCGCACCAATTGGAGATAGTTTTAGATAAATAGACCAAGGTGTTGTAGTCACTCACAAGTTACAAGTCTAGTAGATCGAACAGAAAAAGGAAAGCTATAAGGTTAAGATTAATGGGAATGACTATCAGACCTAAATTAGAAAAGGATGTATATAAATTTATGGAATATAACAGAACATATAGCCGTCCCGAAACTCTGGGGGAAAAAGGATGTGCTGACGTGTATTTTGGCTGATTCTTTCTCAAATGCCTTGACCCAGAGGTGGCTAATTGGAGGCCTTTCCATTAGCATGTCGATAACATAGGTTGGTTGTTGACTGACATGAATGGTGACCAAGGGAATTATTGCTGACCCCAGCTGAATGGGAAATGAGGCTTAGCTTGGTTTAGTTTGGTTTGGTTTGGTCTGTATAGCTTATAACATGCTGACTACAATCTTGTTTATTGTTTCTTGGATTTTCCTTGCGTATAAGTTCTAGATTTGTTGTTATCTTTCTTATATCATCTTTCTTATTCTTATTTGTTTTTTAGCATTTGTAGTTGAAGGATCTGAACGTTATAGTTGCCTAGTTGGAATATTCATTAATAACAAAATCTTTTATTACACTGGTGTGGACTCCAATATAGCTCTTCACCAATGTGTGGATGCCTGGGGTCCTACATTATTGTCCTATAAAAAAGAGGAAACTTGAACTTCTCACACAAAAAAATCTCACGATTTATGGGCTCTTTTTCTCTAGCTCCTTTTGACCAATTGTGTTTACAGACCTATGTGGTATAATCTGAGGCAAGTAGTCCTTTGTGCAGGTCATGATCAGTACCTATTGTCTAATTATGAGTACAGATCCTATTTCTTTGTCAAAATCAGGATAATTAAGCCTCTTTGTAAATGGGCCCGGTCTAGAATATTTATGAATTATGTTTTGTACTACGTAGGGGTGGCCGACTGGCCTGTTAATCTAAAAAAGACAGGGTGCAACTATGGCCTACCACTCAATATTTGGGCCAACTGACCAAGTGAACCCTGAACACACTAAAATCTGACCTTTGATAGTATATTACATTCTTATGTCCAATAGAGTATAAATTTTTGACTTCATGCAAACACCAAACCACCCTCCAAAAAAGAAATAGCAATAGATGCAAAAGAAACCCAAAAGGGAAGAAAATTGAAAATGCTTAGTTCACATTTGATGGCAGCTGGCCCTTCAAGTAGTTTTCAAAACCGTGTAGGGTGGAATTGCAATTGTGAGCATTTGTTTGGGCGCTTATGATCTTAAAACATAGTTCCCTCAAGGCCGGCCCAACCCCAAGGCCCAAGAGGCCTGGGCCACTCCCATAATTTTTACTATTAGGCTTGAGTAGGGGTCTCTATAGCCCAATAGGAAAACAAAAAA
Organism: Gaultheria prostrata; assembly: GCA_036023075.1. Taxonomy (NCBI): domain Eukaryota; kingdom Viridiplantae; phylum Streptophyta; class Magnoliopsida; order Ericales; family Ericaceae; genus Gaultheria; species Gaultheria prostrata. The sequence continues at coordinate 28,719 of JAXBDA010003990.1, read as the reverse complement.
GGCCCAATCTAATTTTAAGAAAAGGCCTAAACAAAAAAAGTCCATTTGGCCTAAAGGCCCAAAATAAAACACACAAATTATCTTTTACAACTGATCCATCAGGGCTAAAGGCCCAATATAAGACGATATGTATTCTTGAGATGATATTCAAGTGATACTCATGCGTTCTTGTGATAATATGTATTTGGAGACTTTTTTTTTGTGTGTTCTTATATAATGATTAGTAGAACTTTATATTGTTTTGGCTTTCTCGTATTGTGATTGTTGCTGTAAAAATTGTTTAAGTGTTAACTCTTACGGGCACAATTTTTAGAATATGAGTTGGGCACTAAAAACCCTTGGGCCAGCCCTGAGTCCTGCTGCCACAGCAGAAACATAGGTCTATTTGCTGCAAAAAAATTCCTCGACCACAGAAAAATGACAACTTCTATAAGGTTGGGGCCGTTAGCAGGGCTGAACTTGAGTGCAGAAGCTAGCCAACTAGCTCCGAGTTGGCTTTGCTCCCACATCTAAAGCAGAAATTTGCAAATTAATCAAATACCTTCAAGCTCATACCATTATGGGCCTGTTTGTTTGATGGGCCACAGAGCTAATAGTGAAGGTATATATAATACCAAATAGTAACGCGTTACAACACCACCCACGGCATTACATGTCCCACACTTTGTGGGGTTATATACCCAACTGGTGTTTTAATCCGGACTGTACCAATTTTAACCAAACACCATAATTTGGTCCCATTGGATATATATATTCCAATTTGATGCTTGTATCCGGTCGAACAAATGGGCTGTGGGGCCCTATAGGAATATGTAGGGAATGATCATGGAACTGCTATTGAAGTTGCAGTACAAAGATCATCAGAGGAACCATCTTGGAGCAAACTTCAGTCTGGGTGAAATCAATTGATGTGACTACTTTTTGGTGGAGAACAGTTTATCAGAGAGATTCTGACATGATATTTGGTAGCGTATGTTTTGGATGATGTGTTCCTTCCAGTGAACAAGGAAATGGTCTTTAGTGTTTATGTGAGATTCACGGCAAGTTGTGGTACAGTAGCCCAGCTTGGAAAGAGATCTAAAGGATTGGAAGAGGTGGAGTCATAAGTTTCCTGGAACGCTGTATAATCCTCCATTGGATTGTGGTAGAGAGGAGGTTTTTATTCATGAAAAGTTTGGTAAAGAGTAGGTTTTTGTTTCTTTTTCTTTTCTTTCAGGGCTAAACTGGTAAAGTTAGGGGTTTAAAAGAAACCTGAATCAAACCCTATGTGCAAATAATTGAATTTTTGCCAATATTTTGAATTTCTCTATAGCATAAAAGCCTAAGATTTTTTTCATTGTTATCAAGACAAATAGGTTGTTCTTAAGTCTTGACAGTTTTTTGCCAAGAAAACTAAAGATTCCAACTTTGTAAGTCTTGTTAGATTCTACAGATGGTATAGTCCGTTGATTAAGTTGTTGAGACTGAGGTACTTAATAATTTCTTCATTTTTTACTGATGATGTTGGTCTATCAGGTGGTAGACAATTCAAAAAGTGAATGATGTTAATTCATGTGTGATAACAAAATTATATCTACCAATAGATAATATTTATACTAACTCTGAGTACCATATCAATCATGAAAATGAAAATGAAAAATGTAGAGCATGCATACTCATACCAGTCTATGCAAACATACACAAGGCAAAATCAAGTTACTAAAATGCTAGGTAAATTACCTCAGTTTTTTGTCAAGTAAAGAAGATGCTCCTCCTCTCATCACCTTACAGTCTGTCACTACTGTGTCAGATAGTACACAACTATTCGCTGACAATGTTTCCTTTCCCTTGTTCTTGCCACTGTGCTTATGCCACTTCATAACAGTATACTGTTGGTTTGCTCATTTCCTCATGCTTTCGTTTGCAATGTTGTCTAATGTCAATATCACGATTTACAGTCTCAAGGGAATCCAATTGTGCAGTTCTTTTTGTTTCCAGGTATTGGAATATGTTTGTGTTCGTATGGATCGTCGAGAAGGTTGCTTTATATCCAGCTGCGGTATAGATCAGTTGATTAGGGCTGTGGGTATTATTTTTCTCTTCCTTGGAATATTGTATGTCCATTCTTATCTTGCAGAAACGATATCTCACCATAGTTCTTAAGCAAGAGATAGGAAGCTTCTGTGATTTATGTGCATTACTATCGTTGTCTTCCCGCAATTAGTTTTGTACATATGTTTCGGTAATGTAGCCGTCTTCAGGATTCAATGCAAGTTTATCAGAAGTAATGGCATTTCCACTTATATTCTTGAATCAGATGGCAGATTTCAGCTGGTTTCCTTCTGTTTTTATCTCCATGCTGATGCGAACCTGCATAATTCTTAGTGTTATTGAAAGATTGGTTTTCTGTTTATCTCATGGGAGAAAGATTTTTTTTTTTTCTTCTTCTTCTTTTGTTTATATCATGGGAAATGGAATGCTTTTCTGTTGTTTGGACAACGCGTTATTGTTGAAATTCAGTATTACAGGTATACCTAATTTGATGATAAAAGTTGACTAGCGTGAGTATATCTTGAAACAATTTTTTCCCCTTCCGTTTTGTTATCTATTGGTTTTAGCTGTGGCATTGCCTATTTGACTTGTTAAAAGCTCATTTAAGATCAGATTGTTGTGTAAACAAGTCGAGTGTGAGCACATTTGGAAGCTCGTTATCTTTTACCTCGGCATAAACTGGGTTAAAGAAGCTCAGAGAGTAACGAGAGAACCAAACTTCTCGTGCTCGCGATCCACTTGTTTGAAGCTCATTTAAGGTTATCTCGAATGACAATTAAGATAAGTTTGACGACATTTGAAATCTCAGTGAAAAGTTGTAGTCCCGGAGTAGATACATATTTGCTCTTTCAATGCAATAGCGAGGATCACGGACGCAAGAGAGTAATGATATCTAGTGCAATTGTGGGGATCATCCGCAACATTTGCGGATTTGCTTCGGATTTAATTGGGCCGCAACTAGTTGACACGTGATTGGTTTCCTGCTTTAGTCGGTCCATTAGGTCGGATACAAGTTCTGAAATAACGGTACCAACCAACTCAATGAATTAATGAGACACTTCCGCCATTAACCACATGAATATCATCGCAAAGTTGCTGAAAAATTGATGTGGAATTAGTGCAATCAAGCTTCTGCAACAAAACTTCATGATTAAGTGGACTAACTTTTGGCGACGGATAGAGTATTATCTATTTTCTAGCGAGGTTACCGACCAATTTTTGGGGAAATCTAGTCCTCCGTTCTACACATAAAGCTCTAGGGAATTACAATCTCAAGGAGAGTAATGAACAGTCTCACGTGAAAGTTTCGGACCAAAAATTTTCTCGAGAGGGACCTAGACCAGGCTGTCAAGGATGGAGCTAGGATTTTTTGCGTAGTGGGGGCGAACTATATATGTGGAGGAGAGGCGATGTTATATAATTTGATGGTATTTATATTTTTCCAATGTAATAGTATAATTTTTTCAAACTAAAGCAAAGGCGACAGCTCCTACTAGCCACCCCTGACTTCATCCTTATAGGCTGTCCAACACCCCTAGACAGTCAAACCCAGCTCCGCTCGGAGAAGGCTCACTTGAGATTGACTCGCAGTGAACACCTTCTAAAGCTCGTTCACCTGTTAAGTATAGCGCTTGCTGTTATTTCAGAAGCACTGAAAAAAAATAAAGGGCGACTTGTTCAAAAATCATTGGTAAAAGATTTGTAACCCTATTAATCTACCAAATAAATTTATAACCTCCAGTCCTCACACTAGCATCTTTACCTTTTTTTTTTTTACCTTGCCCAAAAAAAAAGTTTGTACCCTATGATAGTGCCTAAAATCCTAGGGTACGCTATGAAAGTGCATAAACCACTTATAATAGGAAAGTGTACCATAAAACCTAAACCCTAGGTACCCTTTGAAAGTGCCCAAATCCTAAAAAAAAAAAAAAAAAATTCATGGACCTTAGACCTTGTAAAACTTTAGCATGGACTAAATGACCCAATAAATCCCACTTCTGGACTCTAGAACAATTAACCGAAATAAAATAGCGCTCAACTCTTTCAACTTTTATTGAAGGAAAGAATAGACAAAATCAATCCAGATTCATTGGCCAAACACTAGGGCAGTACAACAAAAGTGTTGGCTAGTTACCTGTTTAGACGATAAAAATATACGTAGCTGTTGGAGCTTGTGCTGTTGGAGCTTGTGACTCATATGGAGAGGTACTGGAAAGTTCTAACTAAGGCCAAATGCGAAGCGGAGCGGAGCAGAGTGAGGGAAGCGAAGCGACCGAATGGACCCGGATTTTGGAATAGGAGTAGACGTTATAAATACTTCCTATTGTAAAAACCTTAGCAGACTTTATCAAATAACAGACTCACTCTCGCTCCCGTGGACGTAACCGGATTGTGGGAAACCACGTAAAATCTTGCTGTCGTGTTCTTTACTGTTTATGTATTTTTTTTTATTATACTTGTGGTTGATTTAGCGCTAACAGTAGCTAATTACTGAAAATAGTTATGACATGGTACCTTAACCAGCAACAAAGTGGAACTTCTTATAATTCCAGCTCCAGTCAAGTAAGCATCACGATTGTTTTTTCCCGAGAACCCGCGCTGGGCAGGACTACATTGGACGCATTTTGGGATAAGCCCCGGTGCGGGAAAACGCACCCTCTCTTATGCAGGCTCCAGCTTTAGCATGATGTTTCTGGGAAAAATCATTTACCCGAGACACAGCAAAGTTGAGTTCTATGAAAATATTCGCGCCGGTGTCAACAAGTCACTTAATCAGAGAGAATTACAAATTATCAAACACCCCAATCCAACTGCTGCCTAAGATATCAAGAATTTGACAAACCATCATATGGTACAGATTACAACAATATTTACAAATCTGTCCAGCTTTTTCACTCCCTTCACAAACATACTCCCATACAGCAATCATAACAGTGTTTCACCGGGCACGTATTGATTATACACAAGCCAGAAATGTCCCCATCGCCAATATATGTCTACGTGTATACAACAGCACTGCAGTCATATAACATATTGGCCACAATCAACACCCTTATCAGAAAATGATTCCACAAGCTTAGGAAAGAGCTTAGAAAGCATGATCTTGAACCCCATGGAATTCCCATGTTGATTTTCTTGCTCACTGTTTCGGAATCCAAAAGCACAGCCAACTGGAGCTCCTTCCATATATGCTTTACAAGCTGACAGGATATCTGTGGAGCGCCGGCTGAAGTGTTCCTCCACAAATGCCTCAAAATGCTACACCAAGGAAGAAAGAAAGAACTCAATTTATGAAAAAGATGCAGTCTAAGTTCTAGTTAGTTGGATGCTTCAACATCTCAAAAGAACAGATTATCCTCCCATTTTCTTGTTACAAATAAATGGAATGCTTACCCTTAGAGTGCTTTCATAAGAATCACAGCAAAACCAAATCACATCCTTGGAAAGGAAAACACGTTTGAAGTAATGAACGAAAATTAAAACCAAGCAGATGTGATCTCATTTATTGAAAGACCGAGAAGTGATACTGCACATGCACAAAAAAAAGAAAAAAGCAAAAAAAAGAAGTGATGCTGTACATGCGAAATAGACTTGACCTAAAATTAATCGAATATTGGATGCGTCTAACAGAATATCCAAATGACCCCTGCGTTAAAAATGGCACTCTTATTCTTGTCAAAGCTCAACGAATAACACAACATTTGACACAACGATAATCGGAGCCCCACACTAATAATCGGAGCTGTTCAATTTGTTTAAAACATGTTTGAAAGAGTTCCTGTAAAAAATCAACCCATTTGGATATCGGTAAAGGCATGATCGGTTCATTCAGTTTTATCCTAAAAATCTGACAGGAATCAGCTGAATGAACCGATCAAGCTCTTACCGATATCCAAACGAGTTGATTTTTTACGGGAATCCTTAAAAACATGTTTTAAACAAATTGAACAGTTCCGATCATTTGCGTGGGGCTCACAAAAAAAATTTGTGTCAAATGTTGTGTTATTCGTTGTGTCCATTGAACCGCCCCCATATATATATATAGTTGCAGTTCGATAACAAAATGACCAGAGGCTCTAGAGATGAATATTGTACCTTGGGTGGCTTGCGTAGTAGGTACAACATGGACTTGCAGCTAACAAGAAATGCATTTTCATTGTAGCTCACTGAGTTCTTCTCCCCCTCTGCTCTTCCCATCTGCTTATCATATCCAGCTTCATTGAAGTACGGCTTGTCATTAAGCACGAGCGCCTGAAGGGATAGGAGAACTTGGAGAATAGTGGAGCTCCCTGGATTCCATACTTCAGTTCCACTGCCCGTCCAAGTATTTAGGAGACTAAGACAAACTTTTCCGGACTCATACAAGTTAGGGTTGACACGTAGGCCGCCTGATCTGTAGTGCACCAACTGCATAAATTTGTAATGTCCACAAAAATACATTAGACATGAAAATCTTTTTGCTGTTATATTGACAATGGGTTTCTCTCATTCTAAAACATCATGAGAACAGGGTTTTCAAAAGATTTCAAGACAACATGGACTTTTCACTGTTACAATGCCATGTGCAATTCTAGACTACTTACAGGTGGTTCTTGAGGATATTCAGACGGAAGGAAAATATCGAAGAAGAAAAGTCCATCATGGTATGGAGTTCCAGGTGCACCAACGATGGCTACCCGCATCAAATCCATCCTTTCCTCATAGATGCGGACATAAATTGTCTCTGCTAAAGTTAAAAAATAGATCCTAGTAAAAAATATAGCCCACCAAGTTTCACACGCAAGAACTAGCAACCAAATATTGCATATTTGAATCTTCAAAAAAATTCACGTCATGGATATTATTCTTGACAAAGAGCATACTCTACTTGGTTGCTTCTACACTCCTTTTTTAGGGCTATTACGTATTTCATGAGATTATCACTTTATGAAAGATTTCATGCACAAAAGTTTAGAGATTTGAAAACGATAAATAAAATAACATACCACAGAGCTTACATTGTGAATAACAACTAAAATAAAATAACATACCAGGAAGATTTTTCTCCAGAATGCTCCATTCTTGCTGGACTTTTTTCAACCAACCTCTTTTCACCTATTAAGAAATGAAGGGGGCGAAAAAAGTTACCCCACTGTAATAAGCATTAACTAATTTTGAAAGGAGCATATGGGTTATATTTTACCTGAGATAAAGATATTCCCTTGCCAGCACCATCGACAAACTGGTGGTCCAAGCAACCAGAAACCATATCAAACTGCTTAAATGGCTCTATGTATTTGCTATCTGATGAGAATAGAGGGGCTTTCTCTTCCTTGGTATCAAACCGTTGCGGCAAATTTGCTGGCCCCTCAGTGCATAAGTTGCAAGATTCCGGCACGTCTTCCTCACTCTTCTCCAAGTTTTCTCCCTCTAAAGTGAGGTCAGATGTATGTGACAATGATGCAGAACCTAGGGATCCATAGAGACTCCCCATAATGCTATTCAAAATCCCAATAGCAGCTTGAGGGAGGGAATGGGAACTGTAGTCCGAAAAATCCTGAGCATGTAAATGGAAATATTAGTTTTTAGTACGCCACTGTCTACATGATTGAAGATTGTAACTATATTCCTGAATTTAGAAGGAGTCCCACAATAAGGGATTGTACCCCAGTTCAGTAATTTCATCATGCTCCATTCACATGCCTAGATGAGACAATATCACAAATGAAAACTTGAAGTCGGGCAATAGTATGGGGTTGGAGGCTAGCATATGGACATAGTTGTTCTGTTTCCTATGAAAGTTACACTCTCTTACTTAAAGATGTAGTTATATCAAGAATATACATACATACATGTACATGTGTTGGTAATGGTTCATTCCTGTAGTGGGAAAAGTGAGACATTAGTTTGTGTGTAAATATATGTACGTATATTTGTAGGAGAAAACGAACATCCATACATATATATAGAGAGAGAGCGAGAGAGAAAGAAAGAGAGGGAGAGAGAGCATCACCTTCCCCTTCCCCTTTGGGTGCAAAGGTTGTTTATCACACTCAGTCATCTCTTGGGTCACTTGTTCAGCATTTTCCTCGTGGAGCACAGGAGTAGGAGATGAACCTTCATATTTATCCATTCGAAAGATTTCATAAGGTGCAACCTGGAAATTTTATGCAAAGCATTGAAATACTGATAAGCTTGCAAATCACTGACACATTGATAGGGAACAAGATATGACAAGTGTATTTGATCCTGGAGGATATTTATCTATAGTGCTATTATGTATATAAAAATGATATTATACTTGTTATATGAAGATTTATCCATTATCTTATCTTCATTTGTAGTTATCATTTGAAAGAGCCTATTTAAAAGACTCTTCAGATCTTGTTTGCAGTAGTTCATGGTATGGAATAAATTTCTATTGAGTATTCGTGGCGATGCCTTCACAGTTCCTAGATGTGGATTTCTAGCGTGCCTTAGGTGCGGATTCGTAAGGGTTTTTCATTCTTTCTTTAACGTCCAGTGTCAAACATATCGACAGTCAGCGTATATTCCATAAATGTCGCAGACTCAATCATGCATCCTCCCAAAGCATAAATGCCACTAATGGACCTCAAAACAAATTCAACAATAAAGGGTGAAAGAAAAGCAACGGAAAGCTACTAATGTATTTCACCTGCACATAAATATTAAACTTGGAACTACTAAAAGCGTAAGATAGCAAGTTAACATTATAAGGCATTGCACAATAACATCTCCACAGGGCATGCCCTTTAGCAAAGGTACTAGTATTACCCATTTCTTAGATCCTTTTGGATGGAGGAAACAAATTTATCCCTCCAAATATACTAACTCATCAAAAAACCGTACGTTTAAGTAAGTTGTAAATAAGATGTACCTTGCTTGTACGACCGCTTGTCCATTTCACCTCGACATTCCCATCTTTGAAGCTCATAACAATTCCAATGCTGGGTAAGTAACCATTGTTCGAGACAATGTTTTGTTCTCCACCAAAAGCCACACCTCCCACTTTCTTTTCCACTTGAAACACCACATCACCGATACAAAAGGAATAGTCGCTGTGTTCAACCAGTTCATAAGCACTCACAGTCTCCTCCATCTGCTCTCCCACCAAATCTCTCACTTGGTGTACCCCAAGATTTTCCCATTTTACCCTCACAGTCCGTTCCTTTGCATCCACACTTCTCACAACACCCCAACTTTGGCCACTAGGAGCATCTGGATCATCACAGGTACCTTTTTGCACCACAAACTGCCCGGGCCAAAAATCATGCGCATCAGTAATATTGATTGGAGACAGAGAATTTGAATCTACTCCCATTGACTGACTTCCATCCTGCCATAGAACATCAAGTTTGATTTTTATCTTCACAATAACAAAGATTTCCTGAAAATTTGGACTTGGCCTTTGGTTGGACACCTTTTCAGATTGCTTGGTAAAAATGCGATCCATAACACCATTATGGTCAACGGTTGGAAGTACACAACAGTCGCCAAGTTGCCAGTTGGCATGAGAGAAACATGACAACAAGGTCAAGCTTTTCGAATCGTGCAAAATTGGTGGAGTGGACCCCCTTTCACAACTAACTGTAGCACAAGCAACCCAATCGACATATACCAATCCTGCATCCACGGCACAAACGGTTCCTTCATTTTGTTTTCCCTTCCAAGTACCACATAACAACCATCTAGCTGTTTTGGAAACAGTAGAAAGCTCAACACGAACCCTCTGGCCTGGATAGTAAGGGTATTGTGAATCTTCAAGTAAGTCAGGAGAAAGAGGAATGACCTTTTCTGGGCCCATTGTGGTAAACTCAGACTTTGTACCATCATCAAACAAGATGGTGACACTATCAACTATTTTATCCACTTTTCCAAGCCACGGACCATACACAACATAATCCCCAACTGAAATGGACCGTATCTTCTGAATTTCGTAGGACTTTACATCAGTTATTATTTCACCGTGAAGATTCTCCAAGTCCAAAAGCATATCAACATTGACCACTTTGCCCATCTGTCCGGATGGGTCAGTTGCTGAGCAAACAATGTCACCGTGTATGAATCCCCTCTCAAAAGAGAGAAAGTCGTCAATCTTTCCTATGGTTTCCTCAAGGCTTGACAGAATGGTAACAGCATGGCCCCCGTACATAAGTTCAATGTCATCTTGCTCCTCACCGCTGCTACTCTCGCTGAAACTATCAAATTCACTGGACGAATCTGTCATTTGGATGGCCATCAGAATATATCTGCAAGGCATTAACATTACCTAAGTATGAAGAACATTGGGCAAACAAATGGAAAGAGGCATTTATCCCCTAAAACTAATCAATTTGCAATATTTCCCAACCTGTGGTTTCTAGAGAAACTCTTGGTTAACAAACTCGGCGATATCCACGAAAGATCTTGAGTGCAAAAATTTTAACTCGAAAGGGCTGCTTCAAGAGAAACTATATATATCTGGATGTGAACAGATTCAAGCATCATAGCATGAGTAGCAATTCACAGTTTCGGCGACAACTTTGAGTAATTAGTAGCATATTAAAGGTTAAATTATGAACTTATGATATTCGCTCAATAAAGTACCATCAGGAAAAAAAAATGCACAACAAGGTTTACGAGAAATACCTTCAATTGTTCCTTGTCCAACAATCTTCAACATCCAACACCTTTCCACCTTTCCGTTTCGAATGTTTCTTGAGATTGCGGTATTGTAGAACTGGCTAGTTGTGATGATACCAAAGATAGTATGGTACTGTGAAATTCCAAATACGAATCTATATTTTTTGATCAATCTGATCTTGCGATGCAGAGACCTAGATAATATCTCCAGAAAACTGAAGATAATGCCAAAGGAGATTTGCCCAAATAGAGCTACACGGAGTCTACTGAAGACTCCTAATTGCCAAAGGAGATTTGCCCAACAAATGGACTGAAGGTTAGACTAGGAGTACTAGAATCCTCAGAACGCTGCAACTTCGAATAGGAATTTGTAAGCTTTGCCAAAGGAGATTTCTCCGAAGAGCAGGATCCACAACTATCACGATATATTGCCTACTTGTCGGAAACAACTTCTCTTTTCCCTTTTCTTTACTTTTTCCGCTTTCAAAAGGAATTCGACATTGCCAAAGGAGATTTGCCTTGCATCAAAGTTACAATTAACCAACAAAAAGCCAGGATTAAGAGTATGATGTTCAAACCACCCAGCAGAAACAGCAAATGGAATGCATGTACTTCTGGTTAACACAGCAACTGTACTCACTTCAGACTAGCACGAGACCTGCAAAAAAACGAGCATCAAAATTTCAATACATTTAGTCGTTTTATAAGATGAAAGATGAACATAAATATTTAGTAAATGCAGTTTCCACTGCTTGATTAAAAAGTACCACAAAAGTAAATGCATGAAGTGTCTATCATTAAAGAACGTTTGGTAACCCAAGCATATTAGCTGATGTTGTACCTGAACTTTTATTTATTTAGCGAAGAAAATAAGCAAAGAAGATCAAACTCGAACTCACAACCTAGAGTTTAGAAGATTTGAGTGTTTGAACACTAAACCAGTGGTCACCCCTAGTCATTGCTCAATTGCTCCTAAAATAGAAGACCTTTTGAATTGACATGGAAGTCCAGAATAAAAGTGCATGGAAACATATTCAGGTGACTTGAGAAGCAATACGTGACCCGATTTCGGGTGTTTCGCTTTCTCATATTACTGTGACGTGGAAAGAATATCAGAAATAATTCTCTCGAATGCAACTACAGTTCATGTTTTTTGTTTAACCGTTGATTTCATTCCAAACAGGTAATCAAAACAATTCAAATTTCAATACTAGTTCATGTTTTAAATCCTCCACAAATGTCCAAAAAACAATTGGAGTTCCAACACGTACAAACTTCAAACAAAAAACGCACACAGATGATACACAAATAATTTACTAATCTGAACGAATCGAATTTTAAGATAACTTGCTTGGAATAAATCAACCCATCTATTGAAAACAAAAACAAACCTGGAATAATTCTATGGAGAATGCTATGCTACAATAGAAATGTCACGTAATTTTTTGGTGTGCTACGCATTTTTTTGGTAAGCTACGCAGGGGTGCACCTCGGAAATATATGATACTCATAGTTTTAGATGATGGTACGTGTGTTATTTGTGCATGATGTATAAATTTTTTGGCTCATTAGTGACTCATTTTTATGGAGTTAGTTACTTCTCTCTCTCTCTCTCTCTGTTTTTTTTTTTTTTTTGAAGTTACAGATAGGGTTTGGTTAACCCAAAATATAGTGATACATTTTTTTTAATTTTTGCATTAGTCACCCATTTTGGTAATAGTTTTTTGGTAACCAAATTTTTTTGGGGGGAGTACGACACTTTCTCCTTCTAATCCTAATTCCTAGAGCTTGAAGAATTACACATAACCTTTTTTTTCCTTGAGAGATATTCGTTAAATTAAATTCTCAAATTCATATCAAATACACCAACTAATATCCGAATTAAGTCGATTCGATATTAAAAATTTCTAAGAGAACTTTCATAAATTAAATACTCAAATCCAAACCCATGAACTAATACAAGAATTATGTGGATTTTGAGGTTAGAGAATCGTACCATTCAAAGTGGACCGCAAGATGATCAAATGAACCAAACCCAGAACTTGAAATTATTGATATATACAGTGTACCCACCAAACTTTCTTCCTCTTTCCCTCACTTTCTTTCTGTTTCCCAGGAAAATAGCTGATATTAGCGACTAACAGAAGGAGGGATTTGGGGAGTTCAGAGAGGCCAAATTCCTCCCCAAACCCCTTCTATCAACCCATAACCGAACATGTCAGACTTAGCAGAGAGACCCCTCTTCTCTTCTCTTCTCTTTCTTTCTCACTCTTCAACCTCTCTCTCTCTCTCTCTCTCTCTCTCTCTCTCTTTCTCTCTTTTTTTCTGTTTTGGAGACGCTGGAGTATTTTTTGTGTGAGTGCTGTTTTTCATTTGGCATCCAATTAGAGTATAAGCAAATCTTGATCAGATAGGGCCAGAATATACCAACAGTATCATTCTCCCTCGTATAATAGGGATCAAATCTTTTGTACCTGTTTTTCTCGGGACCTCTGTTTTCATACATTTTTAACCGTTAGATTACACCGATTTTTACAAAATAAAATTTTTAAAACACGGTCTAGCGCGCTCAAAACACTTGCACCTTATTTGGAAGGGTTTTTGAGAATCGGTTCTCAAAACCCTTGAAAACCCTTGTTGAAAATACAAATGGGGTTTTGAGAACCTTAAAAAAAACAAAGGGCAGAAAACCCATTGGAAAAACCGAACAAGGGAGCCGGTTTCGAAAACCCAAACAAACAAGCCCCGGTAGACGGGATCAGAGGATTCCGGTACAGAGGAACTGGTGTGTATAATGCGTACATAACTACATATATATGCATCTAATAGTAGGCTTTTAAATGGACGCATGCTTCTTCTTTGAACACCCACGAATATGTAGAGTTTTATTCCAATTCTGCCCTCACAAGCTTTACGATCTCTTGTTAAACTAAAATTTCTGGGTCCGCCCCGGACAAATTCCCAACTATTTTCCAAAAAAAACAAAAGGAATATCCGTGTTTTGGTGTCAAGAGCCAAAGCATATTCCATAATTTCCATTTTTGTTGATACAATCTATCTAGCGTTACTTCAGTCTAAATAACAACAAAACTCATTAGTTTGGAAAGGAAAACACACTAAAAGTCTAAAACTCTTTAAGTTTGGAAAGGAAACACACTGCTAAATTTAGGATTTGGGGTACCCAAGTCACTACGTTCCTGTAGTAACCTCAATTGTGGGCCCTATGAAATCTTCATTTAGAATCGGAACCGTACAATTTATCGAGAATGTTGAGTAGATCATTCATGTAAAAAAACAAATTAATTAGATATTGGTAGCCATATGTTCTGATACCATTTATATGGATGGCCAATATCATTTGGAGAATACACTGTAAGACAAATTTGTCTCAATTGTGTTTCTACCAATCTCCGATGATCATAATTTTTTGTACCCATAGTGTGCTCAACATTCTTGAAAAAATGAAGCGTTCCAATCCCAAATAAAGATTCCATAGGTCCCACAATTGAACTCACTACGGGAACGTACTGACTTGACTCACTACGGAAACCCCATATCCCTAAATTTATGCCGGTGAAAATGACTCTTTCCTAACTATGTAGGAGTATCTCTTTTCCACTTCAATGTATAAACCAGGTACCTTGAGATTTTTACATGGTTTTCTCCTCTCTTGGTGTACCACAAAGGGCAAAGGTTTTTATTACTCACTTTGCACTTTCTTAACGCATGTGTCCTGAATTTGGTCCAAATTCTGGTGACCTTTAGCGATCACAAGGGTCCTCAATCATTTTTTTTTTAATAACTCGATCAAGGGGTTCGGGCTACCTCATTGTTTGCCTTGATTAATCCCTATAAACTAATTTCGTCGCCTACTTGTAGAGGCCTAATTTGAATTCAGAACAGTATTCCGTATGAATTAGTCACATAGGAGTCGATAGTATCTCAGAAATTTCGAAGGTCATAGGAAAGTCCATCATCGTTCGAGACAGATATGGCTCTGGAGGTGGAAGTGGTATAAGTGGGAGAACTCGTGAAACTCTTTGAGCTGAAAAACCGGCCATCAAATTAGGACCATATTCTTATGGAGCTGGGATCTTTTCTCTTTAAACTTTCCAAGTCTCTATCTTTCCATTCCAATGCATTTTTAGTTGCACAATGCATCAGAAAATTATCAAAATTATTTTCAATTAAAGATCTCAGTTGTCTACCTCTTATTGATGAACATTACACGCACAAGTATACTACTCCTAGAAGATTACTCCCTCCGTCCCAATTTGATAGTCCATTACGAAACTAAGTATAATTTTCAAACTAAAAAATAATATATTTATCAAAATAATTTTTGAATTTTTTTCGCACCGTATTAAAGTTCTCAATGAGATCTATCAAACAAGATCCATAATGCATATTTTTTTAGGTTCACATTAAAAGATATAAGCTGTTGAAAATGGCACGCAGTCCCAAAATGGACTATCATTTTGGGACAGAGGGAGTAACATTTATGTCCTTATGTTCAGCCCTTATTTTTACAAGTGATTACAAAAAGAGTTTTTTTTGCTTGTTGTAGATATGCCTTGAATTCAAGACGTTCAAACAAAGTTACAAAATTCGGTGCAAGAGGTCAGTTTCAGCATCTCTGGACAGGACCAAGGGAAGTCGGATCTGGGACGTTTTGGGAGCTTGCAACATCTCTCGTCCGGATGGGGTTTTTTCTTGGTCCGGACAAACGGGGCGGCGGCTGAGCGTTTTAATGTGCTTTGACCTAATATTTTTTATTTTCTTATAAATAAAGGCCCTGTGGGCTATTAGAGTTTGGACTTCTTGAGTGAATCGCCCCCATGGGGTTCCCGTAGTGTGTTAAGGTTTCTTCGTTGTTCCATTGGTTTAGTCTTGAGTTGGGATTTGAGATATTTAGGGTTTGAAGTTGTCTCTTTCGTGTGTGTGAGACATTTGAGTAGGTCGCGCCTCAGAGATTTGTTCCTAGATATCGTGTGGATGCTTCAAGTGAGAGTTACGGGTATAGTCGGCTCTGTGTATTTCCCCCCGTTTTTAATGAATCATCTTGCTCTTTCCTCGTGAACATACCTCTAGAGCTTCATGCTTGGAGGGAAACCACGTAAATCCTTGTGTCTTGTTTTCTTGTTGGTTTGGTTATATTCTGAACTTTGAGTTTCGGCATAACATTGTTAGCATTGTTCCTTTCCCGTGTCTCTTCCTCACACACACACACACACACACACACCCCTTACCGTACCGAACGAGTATAGAAGGTGCCGTGGGTGAAAATCTTCACCCGGAAGATTTCATGCTACGTACACACATGTATATGTGTGTGTGAATGTGTAACGTACGACTTGTGATGTGCTCGGATACCTGAGGTATTTAAAAAAAAGGAAGAACAAAAGCTAACAATACAGTATGAAAAGACAATAAATCTTAAAAACTAAATGTAGGCCATGAAGAAAAATAGTAGGCTCCCCTGCTGCATGCAGCCAACTAAAAGTATTAAGTTAAATAAACTATGAAGTATCAGGAATAAGAATATCCTCAATTGGAGTAGCTTAGCCGATGAATGTGGAATAATAGTTCAATTCCCCACTATCCATAAAAAAGAAGACAAGTTTGGTGGAAGTCTCACTCTTCTTAATTTACAAAAGTGGATCACATTTTGTAGGTTGTGATAAACTTAGTCTTTCCTACGCAAAAAAAAAAAAAAAAAAAAGGCATAAATTTGGGATCTTCCGTTGACTATAATTCAGTACAAAATATGCAAACGGGTTTTTGTCAGTATACCTGTAAATGTTCAGTCTCACATCGGATAAACAAAAGACTAAGTGGAATCTTTACAAAATATTCAACAGCTAACCACTTGCAAGTTTAAATTTTTAAACGAGTTTGAGTTCATTCAATCAAAATTGAGCAAAAGTGTGGACGGAGTCTGCATTTAATTTCCAACCAATAATGGCTATTCTGGCATATCAATATCACCGTATAATAAGTAGTGACTCTTATTGGAACGTACATCACAGCTCTTCTCACATGTTTCGAATGAACTCATGAATTCATATCCTTGCATTAAACCACAAAAAATCTAAGTGTTTGGATGATTGTGTATCTAAATATTCTCTTATTACACACCTATGTCAAAATTGTAGGGACTTTTCCAAGTGATTGAATAAGAGAGGCTTAAAATCTCAACTCATTAAAGTAAGTCAACTTCATATCAAATCACATCAAACCCATGGTACCTCCTATTCTCCAACCAACAGCTTCTTCTCATACATTCTTTCTAATTTTGTTGGAAACTTTTGTTCAACTACTGGGAACCGGGTAGTGAGTAACTCACTACAGGATGTGTAGTGGAATATTGGCCGTCCATTCTTATTTTGGACGGTCTGGATCTTAAATAAACTATTCGCGCGAACAGTTTATTTAAGATATTCCGGACCGTCCAAAACACTTTTAACGGCCAAAATCACTCACTACACTCTGCGAACAGTTTATTTAAGATCCGGACCATCCAAAACACTTTTAACGGCCAAAATCACTCACTACACTTTGTAGTCACTACAGGGCCCCTCTTCCCAACTACTTCCATTTTCAATTATTGGATATGCTAGAAGAATATCTTTTAGATGAAGTCTAACAAAAAGTATGCATGCAGTGTGCTGACTATATATGTAATCAGAGCCGGCCCTGGGGCAAGCTCACCAAGCGGCTGCTTAGGGCCCTCAGTTTTTTGCCCAATAATAGGGCCCCAAAAATTTGAGATATATTAAATATTATGTATGCCAACACTTTTGTATAATATGCTTTGGTAGATTAGCAGTAGGATGCCACAGTTTTATCCATGAGGTCCCAGTGTCAATCCATGCAAACCTCAATTCTTTTTTAAGTGAATTTACTTCAAACATGTAAAAATTAACTTTGTTGTAGGCGTCAGGAATGGAACTCGCATTCTCTAGGTTCTAAACGCTTTACATTTCCACCGCACCACAAGTAAATCTTGGTACTTATATCGATTAATTTATATATATACAAATGCTTGATGCTCCATCTTTAGAACTTGCTTTGGCCTTGAAAATCTCAAGGCCGGGCCTGTATGTAATAAAGCTTGGCTCTGTTATAGCAGAATCACGAAAAAGTAGTAAGGAGTTCAAAGGGATATTCTAAAGTTTGTCTCTTCCCTCAAGCCGTTCGCTTGATCAGAGTAATAGTTTTGATACAATGTAGTGAGCAATCCAATTAATTATCCACAGCCCTATGTTTTGTATAGAACCCCTTATTTTTCGAGATTTGTTGTCCACCCGATATCTAATCTATCGAGCAATTATTGCATGCACATGTTAAAAATGAGTCTCGATATATTTCGTATTATCATGTCATGTCTAAACTATGTACGAATAGGCCCTTACAGATAGATACACACTACTATTTCTACTTATTGTTCTTGCCATTTCTTCAAGAGTTCTATTTTTCCTCTCAATTGCCCCATTTTGTTGAGGCGTGCGAGGTGCAGGAAGTTAATAAGTTCAACACTTAGCTATCCCTGAGTATAAACAACAATATGATTATCTATCTATATATCAGAGAGAGAGAGAGAGAGAGAGAGAGAGTATCTTAGTGGAGAATTTGGACCAAAAAACAAAAGGTGATTGTGCACAAAGCATTACTCCAACATGCATTACCAAAATTGTCCAAACTAGTAAAACCTAGATTGTTGTGTGATAATGGAGGACTATTTGGCGTTTGGAGAAAGTGGAGGGACTATACCTTATGACAATGAATACCATTACCATAAACATATTTAAAACAAAAGTTGGAAGCACTCAAACATAGCTTTTAGAGAAGTGTCAAAGTAGGGGTGGAGGGGCCAGGTGGCACAGAAAGTGAGTCCACTTAATAGCACTTAGCTTTTTAATGGAGGGATATTCTCTATTTACAATATTTTGTAGGTATTTAACTATCCATAAATTTCTCCACTAACCTTCACCGATGTATATCATATGAAAAAAAAAACCTACCCACAAACAACCGAACTCGCAAGCCAGCCCAAGTGGATGAGTGTTTCTTCGAAGTTCAATTAGTTGTGTTCAACTCTCTCCTAACGCCCACTAACTCACTACTCTCTACGTCCCAAAATATTGATCCAGTATTTTATTTTGGGCTGTCCCGTAATGTTAGTCTTTTTACAAAAAACAATGTACATTATTTGATAAATTTCTAATTTTACCCTCCTTTTTTGATATGACAAACCATACCAATGCAATGTTGTAATGATCATGGGCAAAATGGTAAAGACAAAAATAAATAAGTGTAGTGATTATATCTTCAAAAACTGTTGGAATTCCAAAGTGGTCCTAACATTTTGCGACAGAGGGAGTAACAAATATTCTATTGTGATGTTCTTACATTTCCTCAAAAAAGAAAAAACTACCAAAAAACCATCCTATATTCCTATGTACGAGCAAAAAAAAAAACCATTCTATGTAAACATGCATCATACATGTAGAGATATTGAATTCCAATGAGAAACATGAGGAGAAGAAAAATCAAGAAAGGAGGCCATGATGGGTCCACCAATTGGTCTGTAATTGGATTCAAGATGTCAAGAGCCGGCAGTATGTATCCAGAGAGAGAGAGAGGAACATAGTCTTGATAGTGGGGCGGGGGAAACAAAAATTAATTAGCATTACGAGTTACGAGCAATGTTACGAACACAAATTTAGAATATAATGTCTTACACAACTATGTTCTAAGCCATTCAATGCATTCCCAGACTTTTAGTTCATCCAAATCAAGTTGAGTCTATCAAAGAGATGTGTATATGCAGTTTATATGGATACACATTACATGTAATTCTCACGTCCTACCAAGAAAATAGTATTTCAAAAACTATACCAACTTCAAATAAAAATGAGAAATGTAAATTCACCACTGTCCAACTCTTCATATTCGAACCCAAGACCTTTGAAGAAAATCTATACTCCCTCCGTCCCTTTTATAGTGTAGACATTTCCATTTTGGGTTGTCTCTAAATAAGTGTGTATTTTAGAAAGTTAGTGGGTACATTTCATATTTTACCCTTAAAAGTAGATTCCTTTTTGAAAAGTTAGTGAGTATTATTATAATGATAAGGGTAAGTACTGGAAAGTAGATATAAAAGTTGATGAGAGAAAAAATAAATTGGAATTACGAGATAACATACTTAAAAAGGGACGGAGGGAGTACTACAATTTATGAGATTATTAACATCAGCTTCGTAGCTAAAGTATGATGGGAATACTTCTCACTGTTGCTGTAGAAAATGATCAAAGATGGGATGCCATGTCATTGTCTCTATCCATATGTAACAGTTCTCAAGCAACAAAAATCATGTGCAGTGCAAAGGAAAGATAGGGGCAATCTCCTTTTGTTGCACATGATTCTTCTGATTTTAGATTCCTTGTACTACAACTCGGCACAAGTCTCAATCCATATCAATTGGGATCTGCTATATCAATGATACTTTCTTTTTTGATAAGCCAAAAAAAGACAGAGGGGGCGACAACCCGCGGCGGGCCCTGGAAGGGACCAAAGAGCCAGAGCAACGACCACCCCACGAAGGACTGGTGGAACACAGCAAGGATTCGCGAGAGGACTAAGTTTGAAAGGGTGTCGTTAACACAACTCGAACCTCCTGGCCACCCAAACCCAGTGGGAGTGAGCCATGAGCCACTAGGCTACCATACCTTCTCCAATTGGGTACATAGAAAATAGCTAAATAAAAGATAATGTCATTTTCACCACCTTAACCAAATTCTTTCTTGGATTTGCTACTCCCTTCAAAAGCAACCACAACCACAAGATGATCAACTTCCACAAAAAGGAGTAGACCTCCAAAAGTTGGATCCAATTCAGATTAAAGCCAATAACTAAATCCTCCCCATAATACCAAAATACGCAGGATATTTCGGAATAAATAAATCTCCAGTGCACAGAGTAGGAATAACATTAGCAATTAAATACAAGAACAAGAAGAAAAAAGACCCAAGTTCAGTAAAACTGGAAAATTATTCTATTCCAGAGGGGGGATAGAATGGTCGAGCTTCCTTGAGTCCCTTCCTTGATTTGAACCCGTACCCAAATCATATACTCAACTCCAGCGAACCACAGAACAAAAAATTCTTTTTAAATACTATAAATCTCCAGTGCACAGAGTACGAATAACATTAGCAATTAAAATACAAGAACATGAAGAAAAAAGAACCCAGTGCTGTAATAGTTGAGTCATTATTCTATTTCAGAGGGGAAAAACACTGCTCAAGGTTCCTAGAGTTGCAAACTTGCACAACGAAATACATTCCCTATTCAAGTACAAATAAATGGAAAGGAAAAAGGAAAGGTACATACCCACTTCACATTTCTAGCCAACAACAAAACTCTGAAACATTTGCCTAAGCTGACATTAGCGATGTTCATCTTGCAAAACAGGAAGCGGTGAATGCTCATTCAAGTAGCTGCTGGAAAACAAAAAAATAAGTCCTTGCAATGTAGAGAAACTATTGCCTGTGTGTGAAATCCTCTCCTATGCTGAAACAGCAACCTTTTCCGGCTTCTTGACAGTTATCTTTCCTGGCTTCTTGACAGCTTTCTGTTCTGTCTTAGTCGGAACCGGTTCTGGCTTTTCAATTCCTTGGATGTCGGTGATCCTCAGCTTAGTTAGTTCCTAAGAAGACACCATACGTTAAACACAATGAAACAACAATATCTCTCTAAATGCAGCAAAATAAATTTATTAGCTTCGTCTGACTTACCTGCCTATGCCCTTTGGTTCGGCGATAGTTCTTCCTTCTCTTTTTCTTGAATATAATTACTTTGGCATCTAAAGCCTGGCAGGGAAATAAAACGAAATAAGAGGCAAATCATATCAACACTCAACATTTCTCTTTAACAAATGAACATGATGGAAATGATCCACAGTCAGTCAACATGAAACTCACAGTAACTGCACTAAGATCTACAAGAAAGTGAAGGAGTAGAGAAACTATTGTTATTGAGAGAGAATTTGCTATGATTTTTTTTTAATTAACCGTTTTTCTATGACCAATTGAGCAAGTAAGATATACCATACGCACTGCAGTTAGTGTTAACTTGAAAGCAAAAGTGAATACCCAGAGAGGTTTCAGGTTGCTGATAAGGACAAGCCGAAAAGGGAATGCAAAGAAATATGAAACATTACATTTTCTGGGAGAAACCTTGAAGATCATCCAGACATCAATTCCCACGGTAGAAGACGGCAAGCCTTATAACTTATTAGGCTAAACCTTCAAATGTGCAATCTTCTTTTTATATGCTCTGCTTTATGAGTGTCGGTGCCTTAAGAATTCAACATAAATTTCGTCCCGCTCTAAACTCCAAGGTCTTTTCCCCAGCAAAAAAGGTTTACAAGAACATGTGCTCATCATATCAGCTTCAAACAAATAATGGTTCACCCCAAAATGTCATTCTATCTTACCCTCCACTTCAGAACTGTCCAACACTTTTGTCTACTTCAGAAAATGGCACATCTTAGTGGGGGATTGCCAGAATATGCACATCAATTACCGTTCCTATTTTTCCGCTCATCCACCCATTAATTCAACATCCGACAATAATTTTCCACAAATCTCAAGTTTCCTTATCAACTTCAAAATTCTACCTCTTTGGACATTTATGGTTTCATGTTTTTCTATCGACCAACAGTCATAATCTGTGCAGCAAGATTCGCCATTTTCATTACTGGTATTTAACAAGATGAAGAGAATGAAAAGAAAAAAAAAAAAAAAAAAAAAACATCACTAGTTTTTTTTTTTTTATTACCAACAAAAGAAAAGATGAAGAGGGTGGAAGACTCTTTCTTGTATAAAATCCCACAAGCTTCTATTTCCTACAATGTTAGAAGTTAGAACACACAGCCATTGTTTCATGCAAAGGCTCTATCCACCATTCACTACCACATTAGAAGTAAAAGTGCAAATAAACTAAGACATTTAAATTATCTCCCTTACATGCTCCTCAACAACTGCATGTACTGCAGCATCAGGCAAAATGGGCCTGCCGATGAGAGTCCGACTCTGTGTTCCCAGCATGAGAACCCTGTTTAATATCAGCTGCAGAACATGTAGAAAAGAATCAACAGATGTAACATTCCATTTTTTCAGTTTATACGTAGAGAATGGACAATCGACGAAAAATAACAACTAGGGTTACACTACAGCTGACATTAGATGCGGTTGTGCGCAAGGATATGAGTATAATGGGTCTGAGTGAACAAGTAGCCCTTGATAGAGCTCAATGGAGAGAAAGGATTCATGTAGCCGACCCCAAGTAATTGGGACATAAGGCTCGGTTTGGTTTGGTTTGGTTTGGTTTGGTTTGGTTTAGGGTTACACCACAGCCAGAGAAATTAAATAAATGAATATAATAACAGTAAATGAAAACCCACCACCACCACCATACTAAAAAAAATGTGAAGGGGGGAGCAATGTGGTCAGTTGAGAACCTAATAATGCATTGAATCCAAGGACTATAATTTGCACTGCTTGCATTGAATCCAAGAAGTATAATTTGCACTGCTTCAGATACGGTTCCGTAACAGGAACATCAACGCTTGATGTAGAAAGTAATTCAAGTCCGTGAGTCACAGACAATAACTTTTGTAATACCCAAATACTACACAATTAAGAGTCTACTGTTGGCTCAGAGCTCTCTCGTACGTTATGCCAACTGGTACTTTGCACATGGACAGACATAGGCAGTTGACAATGCGGCATGAGCTGAAAGCTGAGTCATTGAGTAAAGAAAATGCCAGAACCCCGACAATTGGTTTCCTTTTGTTTTGGTGGTGGTGGTTGTTGCCTCTTTCAAGGATTTATGACAGGACCCAAAAACATTATTCCTTTCTGTTTTCCATTTTCCTAGCTATAATGATCTGAAATGGAAACCAAAGAAAGAAACTTTGGGAAAGCATTTCTTCCATGTTCTTTCTACAAACACAACCATCACAAGAAACAAATGCAGCCCATAACCAGGCAACAGAGTCTTCATATAGAACTACACGGACTCTTGTAAATGTAGGGACTACCTGCGTCCGACATTCAACCCTTAAGTAATTAGTAGTGGTGTAGGGTATTTGTTGGAGACCAATAACCAATTTAGACCTTGGTTCATGTTTAATGAGTTGAAGGAAAAGAAGCTTAAATTAGCTACAAAATAAATTTTTTGTAACCTTTTGCATAGATGGGAAATAGAAATTAAAATCATTTTTTGCAACCCTCTTTTAAGTACAGCTGTGAAGACCTTGTAGCGGATTTAATTTTGTTCACCCTCTTATTAGTTATTACCCTCCCTCCTATTGGTTGAGGTAGCGTGCATCCCACAAAAAGTGATGTCATCCTTACCAAAAAGTGTATTGCAGGGGTGTGACCTACACCATTTCAACCAATAAGAGGGAGGGTCATGTTCACCTTCTTTTAACGAAGGTGAACAAAATTGCACTCCCTTGTAGCTACCATCTCGGAAAATTATCTATCCAACAACTAAACAATACAAATGTGTCCCTGTACCCACATCTAATATTGGGACCTACTGTAATATTCTAAGATCTTTAGGAGGGTCAGACACTTTGACATGTACCCGCACCCAATGCTCGTATCCAACAACATTGGAAAATAGAAAATGCTTTCCTCCTCTAGTATCGAAGTCAAGTGGATATGCCAGTGGAACCAGCCAGCTATGTTTCAAAACCTGAACAAAATGAGTAGCAATGCTTACATATGACATGCACTGGGTCTAGTTACACACCGACGCATGCTTCCCAATAGAAATACGTAACAAGAACAGCCACCTTCTCCCCCTGTTTCCCCATTAGTCAATATTCTTTTCCTCATTACCGTGTCATCTCTTGATCATATGATCAATTTTCTGTGTTAGAAAATGCTAAAAGGAAAAATACAATAACAATGGCTCTTATAATGATCCCATCAAAAAGACGAGAATAGAGATAGATAGCTGAGTATAATTATCGAAAAACAAAGAAAATTGATTATATACACAGACCAAAGCTAGCAAAAGCAGTCATCTTAGGAACAATCTTTAATATTCTGGTGCTTCATAATGATAATTTGCACCGAAGAAGCAATTTTTTTAGATGGGAAGTGATAGCATACGACACTCCAAACCAATGAAAGGGAGGACAACATAGCATTTGTGTACGAAAAAAATTCACACTTTGCAGGAATATTAAGCAACAACCATCAAATAAATAAAAGGTTACTATGTTCAAGTGTTGTCATGAGTGATGTGTACACTGCAAGACAAAATGCCAACAAAGGAAGGTTCTCGTAAACAATAGAAAGCAATATGGTACATATATATTCTCAGAGCTTGTGCCAAACTCGTTTAACTTCCAAAACTAGTATATATGCCTGGGCGGTCTCTCTCCTTATTACCAAGTGGTTTTGAGTTGGATGTTAACAAATATGACTATATCTCAGAAGCAAATAGGAGAACAATTTACCTTTTCGTTCACTTCACAAAACTTCAATCTCTCGGTGAAAATAGAATCCCCGTTGCTCACCTTAAACTGGTGTGATCCAATCTACATGAATCATAGAAAACACATTATGTGTGCACTCATCCACAACATACTTAAATACAACAAAACTAAACATGTTATTCACAATCTGACAATACCAATCTCCTACATACCTAGTTCCATCATCTTCTCACCTTCAAGTTCAAAACAGTCAATGAAGAAGAACATAAATGTACAACAAATTAGGTGCACACACATACACCCCTACATA
Organism: Gaultheria prostrata; assembly: GCA_036023075.1. Taxonomy (NCBI): domain Eukaryota; kingdom Viridiplantae; phylum Streptophyta; class Magnoliopsida; order Ericales; family Ericaceae; genus Gaultheria; species Gaultheria prostrata. The sequence goes on along the minus strand of JAXBDA010003990.1, from coordinate 3,238 downwards.
GCTCCATTTACGAATATGTTATATAATCAAACCCAGGACACCAATCACCTACGCACCTAGTTCAATCAAGTTCTCAATCCTCACAGTTCAAACCAAAAAGGGAAAAATAAATTAGGAGGGCACATATGCCCAGGATAGTAATTGCAAGCAAAGTCAACCAAAGCAACTAGGCAGTTCAGGTTTCACTAGAACGAAGCTGGAACTGAAATGGTCATCTCATTCCAATGGGTAGTTCGCTAAAAAGCATGATGATATATACATTACAAATACACTTCTTATTCACCAATTCAGTTGAATGTCCATGTCATAGGGAGATCAATGAATGACCATTCCAATTAAGAAAATCATTTCAGCAAACCAAACACTACCCTAGTTCAATCAAGTTCAATCAAGTTCTAATTCTTGATATTCAAAACAAATAATGCAGACAAACCCAACAAAAACCATTTCAGAAAACCAAACACTACCCTGATTCAATCAAATTGTCATTCTTGATATTAAAAACAAACAATGCAGAACACAACCGCAATGAAAACCACTCCAGCAAACCAAACACTACCCTAGTTCCATCAAATTCTCGTTCTTGATATTCAAAACAAACAATGCAGAATACAACCCCCACAAAAACCATTTCAGCAAACCAAACAATATCCTAGATTCCTAGTTCAATCAAATCCTAACTCTTAACATGCAAAACAAACATCGGAGAACACAACCCCAGCAAAAACTATTTCAGCAAACCAAGCACTACCATGGTTCAACCAAATTCTCGTCGTTGATATCCAAAACAAACAATGCAGAATACAAAACCCCATGAAAAACCATGTCAGTAAGCTAAACACTACCCTAGTTCAATCAAATTCTCATTCTTGGCATTCAAAACAACCTGAACAACAGCGAATACAGGCTCGTAAGGCTTGAAAACCCTCTCTGACCGTTGTAAAGGACCAATCACTGTATACCCAATTGCCGCTGCCTCCTCCTCTTTCTCCTCCACCGTATACTCTCTCTTCACTCCACGATTCGAGACCGAAACACCCTCATCATCATCAGACCCCTCTTCATTCTCATCCTCGTCCTCCTCTTCATCATCATCATCATCATCTTCTTCTTCTTCTTCTTCTTCTTCTTCTTCTTCTTCTTCTTCATCGTCACTTCTTCTAGAAGAGAAATGACACGTGGGTTTGTACTGTGGGTAGAAAATGGGTGTGAGATTGGAGAAAACGTGGTGAGGATTGGGGGTGGGGGGTTGTGAAGAGAGAGGATTGGGTACGGTTAGGTTTAGGGTTTTTTGGAGGGTGGGGATTAGGGCTTTGGTAGATTGGAGAAATGGGTTTGTAGTGTAGTGGTGGATCAGAGTGTGCAGGCAACGTTTATTCGCCATTGTTGTTCAAAATGGATTTGGTTTTGAGACAGAGAGAGAAGAGGGTTTTGGAGTGGTCAGGTGAGAGAAGACCAGGGTTTTACACTCTGGTTGGTTGGTTTAGTCGAAAAATATACACTGGATTGTGGGGGGACTCGAAACATTTTTCAGTAGAACCCAAAAAAAATCAATTTAATGGTTAGAATTTAGGGTAAATTTTACTTACCTCCCCTCAGGTTTATGATAACATTAGATACGTTTCAAAAATTGCACTTACCCCCCTTTGGTTTTGTTGTTGGCTGCAGATTCCCCATTCTCTGTTAGAAGGCTGTTAGTAGGTAACGGAAATTGCTTACATCAGCTTCTAAACCCATTTCATTACCCATTTTACCCCTTTAACTCCAAAATTACTTTCCCGTCCCTAATTGCTGGTCCTTTTTTCCATTTTGGGATGTCCCAAAATACTTGTCCTATTTCTAAAAACATCCATCAAAACAGGGTCACTTTCAAGTTTTACCCTTAAAAAGTATTTTTTCCATCTCAATTTTCTTGTCCATAATCTTTTATTTCATAACGGTTCTTATGATTTTGAAAACTTTATTGGAGTATAATAAAACTAATTGATATCTATCAAATAAGATCCATATTGCATATGTTTTGAGTTTGATATAATAAAGTAGCCCCACAAAATTGGTCACAGTAATTATTGACTGGACTCATTTGATTAAATGAGGTTGAGGTGATAAAATGAGGTTCATTTTATCAAATGAGGTGGGGAGGTGATTTTATCTCCAATGAATCTGAACATAAACCTCAACCTCATTTAATCAAATGAAAAACTCAGCAGGGGCAAAACAGAAAAGATAATACAAACTTTTCACACCCCTTAAAAACCTACTTCCACAAAAGGGGCAAGCAAATTGGGACGGAGGGAGTAATATATATATATATGCATGCATGAGTGGTTTTTTTTTTTACAAAGCTTGAAAAAACTTTTAAATTATTTTGAAGTCAAATGCATATGTACTATGTAGGCATAAATCCAAAGGAATAAGGGTTTTCTTTTCTTTTCCATGAAGCTTTAATTTTAGTTTTGCAAAGTTTAACAAAAATTTCTAAAATACATGGGTTTAAATTCATGAAAACTTTTTTCCAACTCTATACCATGCATCTTTACACAAGTACTTTTGCTCAACTACTTTGACTAATTTTTTCCAACCCTAATTTTGTTCAACCCTACACCATGTATCTTTGACTAATTTTGCTCAACACATGAAATTTTTTTAATGAATTCCTCATCGAAGATGAAAAATTTCACTGATCTCTCCTATTTGACAATGAATTCATTAAAAAATTTTGCTCGATGCATTAAAAATCTTTACACAAGAACTAAGTTACCCTATTTTAAGTTAATTTTAAGTAACTGAAATTTATACTGTTTGACACAAAAAGTAATGACTCATCAGTAACAAGTACTTTAGAATTTCACCGGAATTAAATTTTCACAACTTCAATATTACTAATAATTTAAAACTAGGAATTCAAAAAAATAGGCAAAACAATGAAAAATTTTAAGTTAGTTTTTACAAGAAATTAGAGATAAAATGAAGCAAACTTCATTTTTTTGGACAACTAAATTAAATTCTAGACTAAATAACTATTGCATTAACTCCAATAACTAAATTAAATTATAGCTTAAATTAAATTAAATAACAGACAAGAAAGAGAGGCCTAGGGGAGTGTAGCGGCCGGCTTCACCATGATCCGTCTGGCCTCCTACCCACTGCAGGGTTCACCATCGTCGAATACGTGATACCGTGGACTTAGCCCGAGATCGGGGCACAGTTGGGTGCGGAGTGGCATCCAGCCCGTCCT
>JAXBDA010003989.1:0-31336 GCA_036023075.1 Gaultheria prostrata | reverse complement strand
ACCAATCAGGCAGTCCAAGAATCTCAGATAGACGAACAACAATAAAAATGTGTCGAACCAAATTATGTGGGAACCATAATAAAAATAACCATTGCCAAATGCCAAATATTTTCTCAGGGCTTAGCCCATTGGATCCAATATCGTACTTAGAGTCACCTCAGGATGGCGCCTGGGTCTTTTCCCTAAGCCGATCTGGAGTAGGGTCACAGGGTATTTCACAAGTCTTTTCCCTAGTGGCCAAAGTCACCGCAGGATGGCGCCTGGGTCTTTCCCTTGGACTTTCACAAATATAGTACATGGTCCCAATCACATAAGAACAACGACAAATGGAGTCACCTGCTGGGATATTCCCCGTGCCGCTGCAGAATCTCAACAATATAATGAATTCAACGATTAGACAATAAGTGGAATAAGAGCAATCGATCAATCGGAAATATAATCAATAAACTTTGTATGCCGAAGGCACGTCAATTGTCAATAAATGGACAATGAATAAGAATACAATTATTCATCTCAACGAATTAAAGAATATGTCAAGAAACGATAGGCTCAAGAGGATTCCAAAAGAAGGGATCACATGCAACTACTCATCTCGATCGAAATGGTAGACCCCAAAATGCGATGCTCGAATACTTTGCGCTAGCTAGTCTGAATAAAAAGGAATCCATATACTAAATCAATACAATGGCAGACTACTAATTTACTTACCACTATAATTATGAATTACATAGTTAATTACTACCCTTACCAGTTCCGAGAAGTATTTGTAATACTATTAGATTGATAATTAAAAGTATCTATTGTCATACTAGGTGACAAATATGTATGAAGCCTACCTATTTAATGTAACAAGCATGTGGCAAAACCTTCATCATATATCTGTTAATCCCAACCGAACCACATCACCTCTAATCTGTAGCCTACTCTATGGAAACCGTATGCGGCCGAACCAAATCCCTATGTGGCGTGAGAAATAAAATGAAAGGAAGCACTGCGAAGAAATGAGTAACTTACCCGAGGAATCTCCTTGCCGAATTCTCAAGTGTGGCTGCACTCTCTCTGATCTCTCTCGGACACAGTGATATATGGAGTAAACCCTATCTCTTGCTTATCCCATATAACTAACCCATGTACAAAACTCACTATCCTATTTTATCTAATTGCACAATCAGCCCAAAAATATCTCGCATGATAAATTATATATTAGAGGTATTCAAAATTTATCCCAACCTCGAATTCTAAATTATAACTCGAACCCGCGTTTCAAAGATAGGCAATACCCACAATTACACATTGATAATAAAAACAATATATACGTTATTCGATTTTAGAAACTCCAAAAATAGATGTATTACACAATATTTGTATTTTTTTTATTAAAAAGAAGTTTGAAAATAGAAAATGGAAGAATTAATTATTTATAAACAAAATTTTATTTTATTTTTTTAAAGGAAAAAGTCGGGATGTCACAAATGTGCATAATGTATTTTATAACAGTTGTAGTGTTTGGGAAAATAATGATGAAAATGAGTTATGGATTGATTGTTTACGATTTTGCCCTTATTATTTATGGTGTTAAAAATGTGTAAGAATATTGTTTTTAGCATGTTTGATTGAAGTCATATTGGGAAATATTTTTGTAAACGCGACCCGTCCAATTTTGAAATAATTTTTTTCCTGGAAACTATTTTTTGATCTTCCTTTTTTTATTTGGGGTAATTGAATGTCTCACGTACTTAATAAAATTACCAGACTTGAATTGCACAGTTACTGCGTCAAAACTAGAGTTTCCATTGCTACAAACATTTCTTAAATCAACAGTTACATTTTTACTTGAAGGCATGTCTAGTAATCATAAGTTTCAGTTTCTAGGAAACCAAATAGACAGAGATCACTTACAAGATCGAACTTAAAATATGCAGGATTTTCTACTCTTCATTTTCTTCGATGTTTAAGATGCTCCTCTTCCATGTCAAGTAAACCTTTATCTGATGGATTTGTTTTTAAAAGGATGGACATTTTGGGTCTTTTAATTGTAGGAGAAAATGAGAATACAAAAAGGAGAATGGGAAAAGGACCTTCTGAGCTCCTTTTGGCTTTTGCTCTCCTTTCATTAAAATTGAAAAATGCATTTTGGTAGAATAGTTGTGGCTCAACTCTCCTAAATACCAAAAATGAAAAAGCTGAAAATGAAAATGCAAAAAAGAAAACTTAGCGGAGTAGAAAATTTAGAGGAGTAGAAAACTTAGCTTCGAAGTTAACTTTGATCTCTGATGGAGCAACAATTAAGGGAAGAGAGAGGGAGAGGAGAGAGATAAAGAGAAGGGAGAAAAAGTTGTCTAGACAACCATTGAAGATAGAGGAGAGACGTTAAAAAAGGGAAGAGAGAAATTGTGCTGGTACACAATTATAGCATTCGAAAAGAAAAAAATAATTTTGGGTCCCATTTTTTATACTTTTATATCATATAACAACCCAACGTTATTACATTATTGCCTTTAAAAAAAAAACGTTATTACATTATTGGAACACAAATGCATAAATTAACTAACAACTTAACTCACATAATTGAGTTTTACTTTTCACACTTTTGTGTCATATGACAATAAAAAATTAACTCTGGAGATGGACTTAGGCAGTGTGAATAGGACAGAGAAGGGTTTCAACACCTTTATCTCCTCAATTATGCGAAATCTGTTTACTTCATCCATCATCTATTGATTATGTCACCTTGTACTGTAAGATTTGGGGCAATAATAACAATATGTTACAACAGCCCACAAAGTGGACGAAATTGTCCCAGGTGAGTTCTGTGCCCGTGTGAACTTAGAAAGAGGGCATAATTGACCTTTTACCTTTGCACAAGTGAAGGAAAACCAATCATTTTTGCTGCCATTACACTTTTTTTTTTATCGGCGATCTGCCATTACACATAGCAAGTGCATATATACAATCAAAACTTTCTCTGGAAAGAGAAAACGGAGAGAAGATAGGAAATAGAAAGGAGAAATGAAAAAGAATAATAACTTAATTAAAATTCATATTTTAAGGAATGTGTTAAACAGTCCAAAACAAGATGCAAAGTTGCAAACTACTAGAGTTCCAGTTATAAAAACCTATCCAATTTATTAATCGATTTATCAAACTCAAAAGAATGCATTAATAAGTTTCTAAAAATATGAATTTTTATTAAGTCGTTACCGTTTTTAATTTCTCTTTTTCTTTTTCTTCTTTTCTCACTTCCTTTTTCTTTTCCTAGAGATAGGTTTCGCTTCCTATTTCTGTTCTACATGTAGGTTGGATTTCCAAAATGCCTTTCTTGACAGTTCACAACTTCACATGAATAGATGCAGCTCTTTTGAGACACTTCCATTTTGTAGGTTGCCATTACATATGGTCTCCAATTGCTGCAAATAATATACTAGCACTAAGTAGACAACATTAATAGATGAGGGACCAAGTAAATAGATTTAGGGGTGTTCCGCTAAAAAAAAAATTGGTTTTGTTTTAACTCAAAAAATCATTCTATTCCACTAACAAAAAACTCTCCAAAAGAACTTGTTTTGTTTTAACTCTAAAACCACTATATTCCACTAAACCTGTTTTTTAGTTTATTCATTTTGTCTTTATTCAAAAAAAATTCGCAAATGTTATTTTTGCATCAAATTTTTGTGGTTTATTGGTTCCTCTCGACGAGACGAATCTAAAGAGTATAAAATCATAATCAAAACTAAATTTTTTTTTAATAAAGCAAAAAATACGTGGTTTATTGGTTTAATTTTTGTTTTATTAAAAAAATAATTAATTTTCACTATAATTTCATATTTTTTAGATTCGTATCGTAGAGAGGAAACAAAAAATTGACGCAAAACTAATAAATGCAAACTTTTTTTGAATAAAGACAAAACAAATAAACCAAAAAACCAATTTCTGGTTTTTTGGCCAAAAAACCGACATTTTAGTGGAATAAGTTGTAAATTTAAACTACAATTAAAGGTCTAAAAAACTAAAACCCAAAAAACCCTTAGTGGAATACCGTTAACTAGTTGAGGGGATAGAAGTGTTATAAAAACCCTGAGACCCACTGTTAGACCAGTTTTGACAGTAAAATCAGTCAAGTGCTAGTCGATCGCGGCTGCTCCAACTCGTTTGGTTTCCTTCCTCACTACGATTCTCCTAATGGCCGATAACTCTACCTCCACCGCCTCCGCCACCTCCACTCCGGTACCAGAGGTGGAGCCCAAACGCTCATGGGGCGACCAAGCCGAAGAAGAAGAAGAAGAAGAAGAGGAAGAAGCCTCCGATGAACAGACCGCCCCCTCCTCCTCATCAACCTCCGACCTTAAAATCGAATCTTTAGCCATCGACGACACAAAAAAGAAGCCACACAATTTCCTTGAAGATCCTGACGACTCCAACATCAAAGCTGTAACCCCTTTCTCTCTCTCTTGATCTATATAATACACATATATGTATGTATTCATGTATCAAAGTATTTGCAGAATTTTAGGTTAGTGGGGTTGAAAAGTAGATCGTTATTTTTTCTATTAACTAAATTAAGAGGTCAATTATGAGATAGATATACACTGATGCGTATAGTTTTGATTTATAATTGGTCTCGAGAGAAGAAAATACTTGGGGCTTCTATAAATTTGATGCAAGTTGAGGCAATTTAGAGATTTTTGTGAGGTCAAAATAGCAAAATATAACTGCCAATCAAATGTACTTTTGAGATATCAAAGTGAGTGGCACTTGTTACTTACTCCCTCCTCCTTTGGGTATATGCATAGTTATATCTCAGTTCCTGATCCCGGGGTTTGAGTTTCACGTGTTTATGGTTATATTGTGATTTCAGGTTATCACAGGCGATACAATGTACGCATCAGCGAAGACATTCGAGGAACTGAACCTATCTCCGGACTTGTTAAAGGGTTTATTTGTGGAGATGAAATTTGAGAGGCCGAGTAAGATCCAGGCTATCAGTTTGCCCATGATTCTGACGCCACCTCACAAGCACTTGATTGCTCAGGCACACAATGGTTCTGGCAAGACCACTTGCTTTGTGCTTGGCATGTTGAGCCGCATCGATCCCAGCTTCACTGCTCCTCAGGCTCTCTGTATCTGCCCTACCCGCGAATTAGCTATCCAGGTTTTGCTACTCGATACATTTAATACTTACTTAGTGACGCTCACGGAACATAGGTGCTTTCCTGGATTGTGCATATTTTTTTTGGGTAATTTAAGTTTATCTGGAACCATAACCAATTACAGGTGCAAAGGGGCATACCCATGAACAAAGAAACACAGACAACACCTTTGGGAAACAAAGACCAATATCAAAGAGCCAAGGAACAAAGGCTAAAACTAACCAAAGAACCAAACTAGACAGGACCATCAGTTAGCATCAAACACTATGCAACTAGTAGCCCATTTAGAACAGATGAGCCTATTAGCATCTGATTTCCTGGATAGTATGTTGTTGACATTGTTGCTAGTCTGACTTGGGATTTAGAGTTGTGAGCACATGAGAAGTGATACGTGGACCCATTAGGGTGTATGGTGGCTACCCATATTTTTCGGTTGAACTTTTGTCACATTGAAAGTCAAGTTACAATAACTAACGTGCATTAGTTGTTAACACGACTCAATTTGAACTTCTTACTTGTTACGACCTACTGTTTGAGAACCCAGTTATGGTTTAGTTACTCACGGAAGTGTTGATTTGGTTCTTTCGCCTTTGATTGGTTATTGAAATTGATGCCTAAATTGGGGATGGTGAATGCACTGCATGGTTCTTCTGTGTACTTGTTATTTCACTGCTCATTTCATGCGTCAGTGAGTGTCCGAAAAGTGTTGGGTCTGTGGTGAATGAAGATATATTTGTGGAGATATGATGGGTTTTCTTATTGGCATTTTTTAATGTGCATTTTCCATCTTATTATTGCTAGCAAGAGGATTGAGTGTTTTTGAGTTTAGGATTTGACTAATGGTAGTGGACGAACAATGATGCAGAACATGGAAGTTCTTAAGAAGATGGGGAAGTATACTGGAATTACTTCTGAATGTGCCATATCAGTGGATAGCAGCAATTATATTCCAATTTCGAAGCGACCGCCAATAACAGCACAAGTAGTGATTGGCACTCCTGGGACAATCAATAAGTGGGTGACGGCAAGGAAATTGAGCATGAGTTATTTGAAGGTTCTTGTTTTTGATGAAGCTGATCACATGCTGGCGGAGGTATTATCCTTTGTGTTTTTGAGATTGTCTGTTTTCATGCTTATGATGAAATCCGAAACTTAGTTGCATATACAGTATCTATATTTTCATGTATGGTTTTCCTTGCTATGTTGCTTGTGGTAACTGATAACAGCAAAAGTAGGCCAATAAATCCCAAAAAAATGTTAGTGAATTTCTCTACTCAGACCTTGTCTACCACTAAATCCATTTGAAACTTGAGAAGTTTTTCCCAAACCAAAACGCAAAGAATGAAGGAGGGAAGTCCGAGAGGAGGAGGAAGTGCCCTAGGGATTATGAGGGAGTCAAGAGGAGGAATTTTTTACTGCCATTTAGTATCTCTCCGTTTCTACCTCTTCATGTCTCTTCAGATGATATCCGCACCTGATTCCTGCACCAAATCTCCATCTAAAGTATGTTAAGTTAGCAATAGTTCCAAAAGCTTAAGCTGTTAGGAAATAGGCTCAACAATGTATATCAAGCTATGTAACACTTTCCCTCACGAGCAAACCGTCTTGCACATGGAGATGCGAATATTCATACATACTACAAAAGAATGCAAATAGGAGAAACATAGTGCAAACAGAGAACAAATGCCAATAGAGAGAGACTTGAACACAAGACGTCTTGGAACCTGAGCTTGGATACCATTTTAAGTAACCAATAGTCCAAAAAGTTGAAGCTAGGAAATGGGCCCAACAATGTGTATCAAGCTATCTAACAGCCTAGCGGGTACAGTATATTCTCTTTTTCCCCTTTGCAGAATATTCTTTTTCCCAAGATATTAGTTGGACTTGGTTTGCAGCTAGCTCAAGTTTAGTCACTGATCTTTATAGGCCACCTTTCGCACTAGTTTGGTGATTGGGTTATCGTAGTGAAACCATCCTCCTTACTAAAACTTGCTTACGACTTTTTTTTTTTTTAGTGAATGTCTTTCCAACAACACCTTGATATGGCATTTGGTTTGTTTCTGCTTATTGGTAATTTGTCGCACTCTTACTTGTCCATTCTCCATTACCCTGTACCAATTTTTACTTTTTAGCACCAGATCATTGTTTCACATTATTTCTCCCATTATTTCTGTTCCTCGTTATTAAGTTTGTCAGAAGCTCAAAACCTTGGAAAGTTTGTTAGATTGTCTCAAGTCACAGCCCTGTGTTTTTTCTTGGCACATATAATCCTTCAATTCAAAATTGCAAGACATTAAATTGGAAACTGGGTGGCTCGCATGATTTACCCAGTTTGTCAGAAGCTCATTTCTTTGTTTACTGCTGAAGTGATGTTCCGCTCATTGGAATTCAGAACCTCAGATCCTCATATGGCTTGGGCTTCATCAAAGTTCTATCATATTTAGGGCTACAACAAAAATAGAAAGAACCGTAGAACGTGCCCGAACCAAATCAAACCATACGCTTTGGTCTGGATCCATGGATTAATTGTCCGGTTCCGGTTTCAAAAATTTGAGAACCTTAGTATATGGTTGGGTCCATTATATTTTGGTAACTACTGTGGATCAACCAAATTGACTATTCATATATATTTATATACCAACATACACATACATCTACATATTATACTATAATGGTTTAAGTGTGGTGCTCTTATTTTGCTTTTTACTCCAATTGGCAGAAGAAATGTTGGAACTTGAATTATATGTAGAGTGACATGCATTTGTTTTTCTTGTTTTCTTCTTTATTATCTAAATTCCGTATGTGTATGTTCTTTCATTCTATGAAGTGTTGGTAAAATTATTGTAGGTGGATCCCTGCTTTGGTCATTCAAAGAATTATCTTATTATTTAACACGTTGTGAGATTTTAGAAGTTGCAAATTTGTGCCTTTATTATCTTTCTCTATGAAGCACAGATACGGACACGGGATACGGACACGACACGAGACGGATACGCGGACACGTGATTTTCCCAAAAACTAGGACACAATACGTAGGGGGATACATTATATGAAATAATAAATATAATATGTCTTCATTAATTTTACACTTTTAACCCTTTAGTTACTGAGTATTACTTTCTTATTCTGTTTAGGTTTACAAATAACATCTTTTTACCATTTCAAGTTTTCAAAATTATATTTGGACCTATAGCGTGTCCATTACGTTTCGCGTATCCGAGCGTGTCGGAAACGTGTCCGACCTAGAAAAAATAAAAATTATTCGAACACTTATTTTCACGTGTCGGAGCGTATCTGTGTCAGATACGTCTGGGATACGGATTCGTAAGCCCTGGGGGAGTGTCTGTGCCTCTTAGATCTCTCGAATCATAAGTGAGCACATGAGAGTAGTAGGTAGTAGAAGTTATTTTGCATAGTCCAAGATAGGGGTGGGAGTTAGGGCTGCAAATGAACCGAGCCGTTCGTAAACTATTCGAGACTCGACTCGGTAAAAGCTCGTTCGAGTTCGGTTCGGGAAATAAACGAGCCGAACCTGAACTCAATTTTAGGCTCGATTATTAAATGAGCCGAACATGAACCTGATAGTATTTGGCTCGGTTAGGCTCGCGAACCTGGAGTATATGTATATATCTCATAAATTCACATATAACCTTCAATGTGTATAAAGTTTTACATTTACATACTAAAATTTTTATAACTTGTACATGTATAAACCTTTACAAGCACTATATACTTACATTTTAATATATTTTTATAATTTTGTATATGTATGAACTTATTTATGTACAAAATGAAAATTTTATTAGTAGTTCTACACCTGTATAAGAGCATAAACATCTTATATTTTTTACTTTTTAAGCCTCGTGAACAAGTTCGAGTTCGACTCAAACCTAGGGAAGCTCAGCTCGAGCTCGACTTGTCAAATTTTCGTGGAGGCTTGAGTTCGCTTAAAAACTTAATGAACGAACCTAAACACTCTAAAGCTCGGCTCGATTCGGCTCGTTTGCAGCCTTACGTGGGACCGTGAACCGAACCGAACTGTGGTTTGTGGATTGGTCCATAGGACTTTTGACTTTTGGTCTGGATATGGTCCTCAATTTCTTGGATGCACGAATAATGGTTTGGCCTTCGGATTCCTAAAGAACTGGACCAATCAGGATTGTGTGCACCCCTTATCGCAGTGCATGCTCAGGCACAATATACAAAGCCCTAGCCCCACAGTTGTAATTTACTGTCTAATGTATGACATACTAGTATGCCTTTATTTCGTTTTTGTAAATACCTAAATAATGAACTGAGTCACGGCATTTTTCCTTGTTTATTTTTGTAGAGGCACATTATTAATTCATTCCTTAGTTGCAGGGATCATCCAAACTGCTGTACTCTTGACACATTACCGCGCATTTGCGCTTGAGAGTAAGATTTGTGACTAGAGCGCAACCCCGTCTAGATAGGAGCAAAAACTTACAAAACTAAGCAAAATGAAGATGCAATGTAAGGTTGAACCTACATGATATCGTGGATCACAATCTGCAACTTGGGTCGATTATCCAGCAACACCGATTGAAGTCTTGATTGGATTCACACTTGTATTGATTGGCTGAGAATGACTCAGGGAGGGAAGAATGACGGGAGAGAAGGATACAGAGAGAGGAGAAGAAAATGCAACTCAGATGCCACGCTCGTTGTTTCTTCTTCCTCTTTTATGCTTTATTGGAGAGAGAAAATAACTTCTTGTCTTTTGCAGTAATCTAGAAACCTCTGATCATGTGTAGGAAATCCACATAGATGCATATGCGGCTACATATTACTTGTTAAAAGTAAAAAATTGTGAAGTTTGAGAAGTTTTTAATTGCTACACGATATTTAGTTATATCTGGAGTGGAGTTTCAAGTCCACGAGTCTTCTTCAAAAAGGCCTACGTATTTACTGGAGTTATTGCTTTTAACATTTAGGGGCATATTTTGAGGTTGAGGGACACACTTCTTTCAAAAAATAGGACTGATACAGTTGAAGTGGTTGCTTCCTTTGTAAAACAGACTGCTAATTTCGAGTTTCCAATGTTTCTTTTGAGAGAATCTGCAGCAATTATCATTGCTTATTTTACCTTATAAAGAGTTAGAAAATTCCAAATTCACTTTCTATATGCTGTATATACGTTTTTTATGTGTTAACTTCTTTCGGCGCTCCCAACCTTAGGATCTTCGACTTGCCTCTGTTCCCGCGCTTCCACTCCCGCCCCCATTTTTTGCAACTTTCATTCTGGTGGTTTATGCAATAAAACCCTCGGGGGTGACATGGACTGGTCTACGAGATTTTTTAAACTGTTATTTCCTGGATAACTACTTACTTTCGTAGGCCCTATTGGAACCAACAGGATCACCCTTGTTAATTTATTCATGGGATTGAACTTGTAATGCCATAGTGCCATAATGAATTGCCCAATCGTGTCTTCTCTCAAAAGCAGCTGTCAAACTGCATGTCTCCCTGGATATAATTCTGCTTCTGAGTTTGGGCTAATTTAGGTATGTGGTTGCAAATCATTTATGAGATGTGTAGTTGCAGAGAATCACAACTATTTTTGTTGATTAGATGCAACTCATGCAAGTGACATTTCTTTTATGTTTGGGTTCAATGACCTATGGTGAGTTTCCCTGCATTTGAGTCCCCTAGTAGTGCTACCTTTACCTGGATTACATGGGAAGTAACGGTTCTATTATGATGGTGATGGTGATGATGATGATTTAGTGGTCCCCTAGTTTATGCCTTATTGCTCATTGTGATTATATTTGTGCAGAGTGGGTTTAAAGATGACTCTTTGAGGATAATGAAGGCAATTGTCAGAGACAGTCCGGAGTGCCAGGTTTTTACACTACTGTATTGTTATTCTTGAAACTATTTGTCTGTCAAAATGAATGAAGTACCTGTGGACGGACACTGACCTGAGAAAGAGATGAGATGTGCGCCTGGTGTTTTTTGTTGGACTCATCTCGAAAGCATATCTAGTACTACTCGTATTATGCGTGAATTACCTATAGAAGTTTGTAAACACAATTTACAATTATGGATTAGATCCTCGACCTGTGGACGGACACTGACCTGAGTAAGGGATGAGATATGCGCCTGGTGTTCTTTGTTGGACTCATCTAGAAAGCATATTTAATACAATTCGTATTATGTGTGAATTACCTATAGAAGTTTGTAAACGCAATTTACAATCATGGATTAGATCCCCGACACAGGGACACATACCTGTACCTGAAAAACATGAGTTCCTGTAACACTTGCAATTTTTAAATACTCCAGCATAGAGTAATGCTAAGAAATATTCCGGACATTGTATACAATAGTGGTGCCAAAAAGGTGATGTTATTTGCTCGATCAACTTAGGTGAGTTTGAGCTTCTTGCTTACAGTACTTTGTCTTCAAGAAGTTGCTTGCTGTATACCTTATGGAGAATCTGGACCTGTTAAAAAAATAAACAATCCTATAGTCAGGCTATGTGGTTTTAACATGTGATGGTATTTGTTGGTCAAATTGTGAGGAATGCACTATATCTAATATCTGCCGTTCTTACTTGGGGTATTACGTCTTGCTTCAGTAATCCACCGTGTTTGGTTGCTGTTTTAGAATCAGTTCTGCAGACCACTTCGATGAAAGTTCAAGCACAATCCCATAGGTCACTTAGAAAACAAGGTTAGACAACCATTAACGAGAAGTTTCTTTTTTTGGAAAATAGGAGCAGAAGACAGGAAAAAACTGTAACAAAACAGACCCATAATGTATCTCTTCAAGGAATTAAGTTTTCTTAATTAATTGTCACTGTCCCAAGTCGTGTTATCGGCAATAATAAAGAAAATATCTAAAAGATCTTAGATGACCTTCAGGAAATATGTTGTGAAGATAGTATCAAGATTATTTGATACATCTTTTCCTTTTCTCTGGAAGGAGTTGCTAAAAATTCAAAAAATTCTTCTATTTTATCTCATTTTGATACTTTATTGTTCTTGTGTATGATCAATACATCCGATTAATGGGAACAATTATTTGGGTTCAATACGCGTGGTCTTTTTTTTTGTCTTGTTTTGGTATTTGATCTTCTCTTGTCAAGGAGTGATATGACATGTTTTTTGTATGCACAGTGGTTTCTTGATCATCTTACCATGCACAGAAACCAGGTGCATGGTGATTGAAAACTTACCATTTACTTGTCGCCATGTGATTGAAGAATATTTGTTTTACAAACTATTGCTAGTTTTTGGATTAGGCTAATAAATAACCCTGTTTTCCAAATTGATCTACATGCTTGACTGCATTTTCATTTCTGTCAAAAACCAGGTGCTTCTATTTTCTGCCACATTTGATGATACTGTGAGGGCTTTTGTTTCAAAGATTGTTAAAGATCTCTTTAGAGGAGATTACAACCAACTGTTTGTGAACAAGGAAGAACTGTCATTGGAGTCTGTAAAGCAGTACAAGGTGAAATGTCCTGACGAAATTTCGAAGATAATGGTGATTAAAGACAAAATATTTGAGTTAGGGAATAAGTTGGGGCAGACAATCATCTTCGTTCGCACAAGAAATAGTGCAAGCATGCTGCATAAAGCACTCACTGAATATGGCTACGAGGTTACAACCATTCAAGGTGCTCTCAAGCAAGATGACAGGGACAAGATAATCAAGGAATTTAAAGATGGATTAACTCAAGTACTTATATCAACGGATCTTCTTGCCCGGGGTTTTGACCAATCACTGGTGAGCACTGCTTAGCTTTGTCCGTTGTTGATTTGACCATTTATTGCTCAGAATGCCTATATCCTAACATCTTCTTTATTAGGTTAATTTGGTTGTCAATTTTGATCTTCCCGTGAAGCATGACTACCCATCTGAGCCTGACTGTGAGGTGTACTTGCATCGGGTTGGGAGGGCAGGACGTTTTGGCCGCAAGGGTAAGTTTTTTATATCTTGGGATCCTGTTAATATATCATTCCATCATTTTCATTCATGAACTTATATACCCGTGTATAGACTCAATAGCTTGTTGGTCAAAGTCTCTATCTTTAAAACCAATTTCTTGTTTGTCGTTTCATTCTGTGCGGTTAACTCCATTGGATTTTTTGAATTATGAAGTACCAGTTTTTTGTTTTCCCGGTAATATATAGGTGCGAATCATCATGAGTTGAAGACTAGTGATCAGCCATAACCAAGGTTTGGCGCTGGTCAGTGCATGCGGGTTGGTTTGCCAGTTTTTTGCACACCTTTAGGAAGCAGCGATAGAGTTTATAATGTAATCGGAGTATGTTTGCCTGTACTATGCGCTTAGTTGCAGCATCCTCCTGTCGGGGTGGGGGGCGCAACAATTTGTTCCGGAAGCTCGTTGCCACACTCCCAATTTAGAATCTGGCAGAATCTTGCACCCTTTGTGGAAGGATCATGTAACCGACTAGGATAAAATACACAAACATATAAATCATTGAATCCAATAAGGAAAAACAGAAGAGCTACCAACTATGGAGCAAAATAATCAACGATAAGACACAGAAAATATTGACTCAAATTTGCTCAAGTTCTTAGTGCAAACATGATGTTTAATTTTTTTCACAAGAAAACGTTTGCAGTTGACGCAAATTACTGATATAGTTATTAATGATTGACCATATGTTCAAGAACTAAAAATAAGAGATAATGTTTAAGAGTTACCTATAGTGTTACTTATTTATACCCTATGTTACATGGATCCTTCATTTTGGCTGTAGTACCCGTGTCCAGTGTCCGACATGCGTATCCGTTTTGGACACTCGGATCCTCTAATTGTATGATATTTACAGAAAAAGAAACCAAATTAGCTAGGAAAACGATATTTCTAGACTTTCACATGGACATGATATATAAGAAACACATTTTTCTCAACTCTTCTTGTTTAAATACATTACTAAGCATAATTAACAATATATAACTTGCTCTAGTCATGCAATATATTCTACAAACAGGTGTTCAGGACGTGTCCCCGTATCCGTACCTCCTTGTGAGACACATATCCCAATATCCTAAGATTCAAGTCTAGGAAGGTCCGACGCTTGGACATGCACCCGCACCCGCACCCGATACTCGTACCCGAGTCCATGTAACATAGTTTAATACTTTATACCTATCTTATTACTTATTTACAATCACATATAAGCCCGTTTCCATTTTTTTTATTCTTCTATACCCTCTCATTGGCTCCCTCTTTGTTCAACTAAGGACTAGGGTTGATGAATAAGTGTGATAATTTACGGGGCGTTTGGATGGTGGATTTGATTTTGGGTGGATTTAGATGGAGGGCGGATTTGATTTTGGGTGGATTTGTCATGAGGGCGGGCCCACCTCCTAAGAAGGGTGAATTTTGTATGTGAGGTGTTTGGATGATTTTTTGAGAAGGGGGATTTGGAGGGTGGATATGATAGGATAAAATGGCAAATGACTGAATTGCCCTAATTTATTAATAAATACATAAATATATTTTAAAATATATTACATATTAAAAAAATATACTCCCTCCGTCCCGCAAAGTTGGACACTTTCATGCTTTTACTTGTCCCATAAAATTTGTCCAATTTTAAAAGTCAATTGCAAATCTTGGTAAACTCTCCATTTTACCCTTACTTTTGCACATGAGACAAAAGCCATTTCACACTTTTTAAGGGTAATATTTGGAAGTTTGAGTTTTCATGATATTATACTTTTTTTCTCTTAAAAGTTGGAACTCCCAAAAGTGTCCAACTTTAGGGGACGGAGGGAGTATTTCCAAAGAAAATTAAAAAATTAAATACATTTTTGCATAAATATATTTAATCCATTTGTGGGTTTTTTTTTTCAACATGAACTAGCTAGTATTTGTCATAAAAATTAATTAAACTAGTATTGATTTGTTGAACACCACCACACAGGATTATTTTCTTGCATCCTTCTTTGGTTATATTGAATCACACTGCTCTGGATCAAAATGCATCGTCTTCTCTTCTCACACAAAACCCAGATCTGAACCGGAAAACCAGCAGCTCCGGCTATCTGGATCACTAGGTACCGGCGACGGGCGAACAAACCCGAACAGCTACGGCTATTTTCCAGGTACCTCTATGTGTGTGTGTGTGTGTTCATCAATTAGAAGAAGAAGAAGGAGGAGGTGGAGATGGAGGGGTAAGTTCGACCAAAAACCCCCGGATTAGCTAACGACGGGGGTAAGGCAGGGCTTCACATTTGTAGTCCCAACAGTAAATTAGTCCGGGGGAGTCCATGGGAGGAATTTGAGGGGTGATTTGCGAAGCGGCCGGAGTTATAATCCCGGTCCCACCCTTACTCCGGTCTTTGGCAAAAAAATTCCTCCCCCGGACTAATTTGCTGTTGGGACTACAAATCCACCCGTGGGTGGATTTGTAAGCCCTGCCTTACCCCCGTCGTTAGCTAATCCGGGGGTTTTTGGTCGAACTTACCCCTCCATCTCCACCACCTCCTCCTCCTCCTTCTTCTTCTTCTAATAGACGAACACACACACAGAGGTACCTGGAAAATAGCCGTAGCTGTTGGGGTTTGTTTGCCCGTCGCCAGTACATATTGATCCAGATAGCCGGAGCTGCTCTGTTTTCCGGTTCAGATCTGGGTTTTGTGTGAGAGGAGAAGACGATGCATTTTGGTCCAGAGCAGTGTGATTCGATATAAGGATGTGGGAAAATAATCCTTTGTGGTGGTGTTCAACAAATCAATACTAGTTTAATTAATTTTTATGACATATACTAGCTAGTTCATGTTAAAAAAAAAAACCACAAATGGTTTAAATATATTTATGCAAAAATGTATTTAATTTTTTAATTTTATTTGGAAATATATATTTTTAATATGTAATAAATTTATTAATAAATTAGGGCAATTCAGTCATTTGTCATTTTATCCTATCATATCCACCCTCCAAATCCCCTTCTCAAAAAATCATCCAAACACCTCACATACAAATCCACCCTTCTTAGGAGGTGGGCCCACCCTCATTACAAATCCACCCTCAAATCCGCCCTCCTAAATCCATCCGCCATCCAAACGCCCCGTAAGGAGCACGGACAAGGACCCATGACACGAGAATTTGAAAAAGCTGGGGGAGAGACACAATAGGGGGCACAGGAATACATAATGTGTATTGTATTTGTTGTTATTGATATATATATTGTATCCACAAAATCCAAAATAAATTGTCACTAACACTAACTATTCAACCAAATGAAAACATGAATAATAGACGATCCATCAAAAAGACAGATCGCAAGGAACATGTGACAAAAGTGTGCCCCCGGTAACTCCCAAAGTGGCATGTCCCATTCTTATCCCCCAGTCCATGGCATGTTCGACATGGATATGCAAATCCCTCAGGCGTGTTGGTGCTTCATAGGCGATAGGTCATAATTAATGCAGTGCATGCTGTTCTATTTGGTCTTTCAAGCTGTTGCTACAAGAGGGATGTGCCAAAAACGAAACTTTGTAGACGTTTAGATCTGACCTAGCAATCTAGCATTGAATTTTTTATTTTAGTGTTGCCTTAATAGTCGGGAGTCTCAGGACTTGGGTCAAAGTCTTCAAGTCTTGTGTCGCTTCAAAGATTTCCAGACACTAATTCTCAGCTCCATTGTGGCTGTATGCATTCTCTCTTCTTGTGGATTTTTCTTAACAAAAATCAAGCCACATTGATTCCCATGTTTCTCGTAATGTTGGATAAGTTTGAAGGCTCAAGTAACTAAAGGTTCCTCCCCATTTTGAGGTAATCATAGCTTCTCTAACTTTAATCCTACAGGAGCTGTGTTCAATTTGCTGTTTAATGATAGAGATGAGATGATCATGGCCAAGATTGAGAGGCATTTCAACACGCAAATTGCTGAGGTAAGCATCGAGCGCCCGTGCAACAGAGTATGAGTTTGCACATTTTTATTCTGCATTGCTCCTTTTCCTAACATATTAAGTACCAGCGAAATATTCTGGGAATATTTAGAGTTCCAAATCCCAAACCAAGATTGTTTGCAATTACAGTTTATATATCACATTGTTGAGGAGGACACTTATAAGATAGGTAATCTCATTGGGTAATGGAGAGATGATTAATTCCACATCCGTCATTTCTTTAATGGTGACCCCAAAAGTTCCAACCAACACAGGGGTCCTGGGATTTATACTATGATCCGATACTTTAATCCGGATTTTGAACAAAAAAAAAAAACTGGGCCAAGGTGTACACGGGGCAATATCTTATTTTACTCTTGCTTTTTGTTGGTTTGCAGGTACCATCCTGGAGAAGTAATGAGGATTTTGAGGCTGCTCTTAAAAAAGCTGGTTTGCTTTAAATTATTTGTGACGATCATCTCCAGTTATTATCCCGATACAAACTTCTAAGAGAAGCACACAGCCTCTAGCCTTCACCCTTGAAATGAACGGTAGTGGATTCGTGTTTTTTGAGTTAATAATATAGGCTTCTACAGTGAGTCGTGCAATAGATTTCCAATGTCTTAGCTCGATGATAAGCTGTGCACGCCTAGCTTGTGGAGGCTTTCTTCCATATTTCTCCAGATTTAAGACAAGGAGATTTGAGTTATTTGGAATTTGTAAACTGTGTGGTAGGATTCAATGTAACATTTTGTTCGTTCTAGTCCTCTTTGATTTAAATAAAGTTTATTGGTGTTACAGAAGCCTTTTCTTACGAGTTGTAATTTGTATTAATACTACGAATGTCGGATGATGATTCTTTCTACCTTTGTATTGGATTCGAGTTTTCTATGAGGACGTTGGAGTTGGTACCATGGGAAAACGTACTATTTCCAGAAGTGTTTGGTGATCATTTTAAAGCATCTCCACTTGTTTATACACTGTTTTGACATTATTTATTGTAAAATATTGACTTGTTAACGTGTTATTTTACGAGTTGCGTAGCAATGTTGCTTCATTAGTTCAGTGCTATTTTGGTCCAATTGCCTATTTTTGAAGTTGGGTAGAAAACAATGAAAATCAAGAGCATTGTTCGTGATGTTTGTCAAGTTTATCAATGTCTCAATAAAAGAAAACGTTATCAAAGTCAGATCTAGTGCCAAATTTTAATAGAAGAAACGACTTTGACAATATATCGAGAAGTAATTTTGGCACATTGCACCATCAGAATTTATAAAATTTCCGGAAGTACCACTCTAAGATTCTAAATTCCTCATTGGGTAGTTAAATTTTTTTGCCCCACTTAAAAAGTTACGACTTGCCGCCCTGCAAAAATTCATTGTATTGGGGTCTATCTTTAGCCTAGAACAGTGCCAACCACAAGAAAAGCCTGACGTGAGTGGAGTTTGTGAAGATAGGAAAAACTTCAAAAAAGCCTCTAAACTTTCACTGCAATGCCTCATAGGCCTCCAAACTTAAGGAAATTTCAATTAGACCTCTAAACTTCACATATTTTAATCAATTACACCCACGCCGTTAACTTCCCGTCAATTTCTAACGGAAAATGCTTACCTGACGTTTTTGGCCCTCGTTTTGAAGGGAAATGCAGTATCAGTGGGTCACCTCCGGCCATTTTGACTCCCTCCATTTTATCTCTATATATACACCCACACCACACCGAATAACCCTAAAACTCAGATTCCCTTCTTCATTTTCTCTCTCTCATTTTAAGACCTACTTCCATCTTCTCTCTCTCACATCTGAAAATAAGAAATGCAGGTGACATTACCACCTTCATGGAAGAAAATCATTGCAAAGTTTGTGGCAACCGGAGAGAGATACACACCTCTTGGATGATAGTGAACCCACCCTTAAAATTGATCAAGAACAAAAATAAAATGTACACATGCATTTGACTAAACAAAACAAAAAAATAGCATTTCTCGCATGTGGAAGAAAACCCTCATTAACAAAACCACTGGTGAAAGAAAAAGGAATAAAAACCTCATTAAATAACCGTATTTCACTAAGTGGAAGAAAAAGGAAACTCATTAAAAAAACCCTAAAGATTATCGATAAGGTAGAGGCTTACCATAGGTAGGAGGATCAACACCAGATTCTCGCATCATCCAACCCATTGTCGTCTTCCTCACGATCGGTGAAGTATTAAACAACCATATACTTCTGATTCGAACGAGGTGATTGACAATTTTTTTCGGTTTGGAGTGAAAATGGAGAAATGTGTTTTTTGAGATTACGAAGATGTTTCTGTTAAGAAATATTGTCCCACATTGCTTAGGAGAGGAATGGGTGATCACTTAATATATGTTGGGACCTCTCCACTCATTGCCAATTGGTTTTGAGTTGGATGTTTTCACATGGTATCAGAGCAGGGCCCATTCCACTCCACATTAAAAGAAAAAAAAATTACAATCCACACCCCACGACAGACTAGCAAAAAGGTTGCACGATGATAGGACCCAAAAAGTAGCCACACGTGACAGACCTCAAATGCGGCTGCACGTGAGGGGAGATGTTAAGAAATATTGTCCCACATTGCTTAGGAGAGGAATGAGTGATCACTTAATATATGCTGGGACCTCTCTACTCATTGCCAATTGGTTTTGAGTTGGATGTTTCCACAGTTTCTGGTGTATTTACGTCCTCTATCTTGCCACATGAAGGTCAGGTGTACTCATTTCCCTCCAAAAGCGCCAGGTAAGCATTTTCCGTTAGAAATTGATAGGAAGTTAACGACGTGGGTGTAATTGATTAAAATGTGTGAAGTTTGGAGGTCTAATTGAAATTTTCCTTCAGTTTGGAGGCCTATGAGGCATTGCGGTGAAAGTTTGGAGGTTTTTTTGAAGTTTTCCCTTGAAGATATGTCTTGTAGCACATGGATCTTTTTTTTTTTTTTTTCGAACGACAACAAATTTTATTAATCATATAACGAGGTTACAATGATTAAACGGAACAAGAACAAAAAATCGAAACGAAAAGTGCAACCCAACAAGGTAGGCACACCACTCCACGAAAGTCATCTGCCGCTCGACACCCAAACTTGATTGGCAAGGGACCAATCAAAGACACCCAAGGGCCAAGCCCAAACACCAAATGGTCTAGCCCAACAAGGCATACCAAATATTGCAGTAAGGCCCAAACAAAACACCTTTGTGCCACAAGCCCAGATAAACCATACAGCCCAAACACCTAAAAACCCTAAAACTAAAGCAGATGACAGGACGCCTGAGATTGTGCTGACTTTTGAAGAAATTTCAGCGACTAAGATGGTGAAATTAACAAATCTTGAGATATGTCTGAGCATACTAATGCCACTGACATCATGCTTGCTTGATAGAATTTTACAAAAAGTTGAAATTCTATTGGTATATTTTTACTCATCGTCTATTAACCAACTAAACGATTGGTCTTTCGCTCATGTAGGCTGCAGATTATCCATCACGTGCATGGATGATAGAAGAAGAATAACATACTAGGAAAATGATGAGACCGACGAAGCTGGTGAATCGGTGATTTTGATATCAACTTAAACAAGTACGTAAATATATGGCAAGGCATTGGAACAACGAAATGCTCAGTCAGGCTTTGTCTCATCGCTGGACCAGTGTGCAGCATCGCCACCAATTTTTCTGGCAGCCAGTCAGCAGCCCTCGGTGGTGTACCGGGACTTGATCAAGCATCTGCTCGGCCTATTTTACTAGGCCACTCCCTTTGTGATGAGCCTAATACTAATCAAATAAGAGTACTTGCTAAAGAAAGCAAATAGTATCTAAGAGAATTGGATCCTCTCCGGTCTCTAATTTGGACGGGATGGAACAATTCAAATCTAAATTGTTCATTTTTTTTTTTTTTGCTCGATAAAAGAACAAGTTTAATATTAAACTTGATAGGGGTACATCAAGAGGGAGAGGGGGAAGAGAAGGGGAGGGGGAAAGGGTCAACATAAAGTTAACCCAACATCAAACGGGCCTAGGCCCAGCCCAACACCTGAAAAACGAAACCTAACACCAACACTGGACAAGTCCTACCGATCAAGCCGCCGACCACCACGCGTTGACGCCAACCACCATGACAAGCACAACCCAAAGATGCTGCCTGATACCGAACGGCAACCCACGCCGCCGTGCATCCCACACATTCCGGCATCCAAAAAACCACCAAGGATCGCGATTAACCCCCATAGAAGATGGCCAAGAACACTGGAACCAGGAAACCAAACGCCAAACGAGGAAGCCACCGCAGAGAAATCAGAGAGCGCCACCACAAACACGAGCCACAAACCACGGCAACAACGCAACCCCATGCCGTTAGGCAGAACCGAAGCCACTCAGGAGTGGATCGGCGGGGGGTAACACAGCCATGCTGACCAAAGAACCAAAAACCAACCTCGCCGTTAGGCAGAACCGGATCATTGCTGCAATTAAGTATTTGGATTTGGTCAGAGACTCTTACTGATCAAAGTTAATTCTTACCGTACGAGTCTTTGAGCAAATCCGAGTCATTGATTATAGCAACGTCTATTTTAGATTTGGATTGTCTCGTTTAGTCCCAAACTTGGACAGAGAGAAAAACCGTACCCCCTATGCTAAAGAAAGCCAATTACTCCCACGAGTCCCACGTCTGTCTTTTGTTCTGGCTGTGTTGATTTAATGAAGCAAATAAGTGCATTGCTTGCTTAAATGATTCTTATTCATCTTTCCTCTTTGACGTCTGATATTATTATAAGCTTGCTTTGGCTATCAAAAAATACAAATTTAGGTTTAGTTTAGGACTTTTTTAAAATTATGGGTAAATTACATTAAACCCCCTTAACTACTACCCATTTTCAGTTAACCTCCCTAAGTTTCAAATTCAACACTCAACTCCACTATATGAATTTTTTATGTAAAAGATGCCGTCAATGGAAAATCATAATCTACCCTCTTGCACGTCAATCATTAGCCCACCACATTCTTTTCATCTGAAGTTACATCCACAACCTCCCAGAAATCACCAAGTAGAAAACCAAACCTAGTCACCACAAAGGTTTTGAAAATCAGGATACATATCGTGTATTATTTTTCTTATTTTATACATTGTATCAGGATACGTATTGCGTATTGTAAAATACATTAACTATAATTAATATAAAATTAACAAGTAGTTATACCTAATAACACTGACAAACTAAGTTTTTAAGTTGCAAAATTTCAAGTCTCTCAACTGGGATTTATTAGATTGAGGTTTCCTGCTAACTTAGTCAATGACAGAATAAAAAATGCCTAATAATTTTCTCACAAAACATGATCGAAGTACTCCCTCAATCCCATAAAGTTGGTCCCCTACAAAACTACGTGTAATTTTCAAACTTAAAAATAATGTATCTAATAAATTTATTTTTCGATTTTTTTTGCACCCTTCAAAAGATCCTTATCGAAAACTATCAAATTAGATCCATATTGCACAAAAAAAATCAGTAAGTGCATTATTTTTAAGCTTCAAATTGCACGTAATTTCTTAGGAGACTAACTTTACTGGACGGAGGGGGTATGATTTTTCTTCTATTCAAGCTATACATTGAGGTTGGATATCTTTCAAACTGTTTGAATATCGCTCAAACAACTTAGATTAATGTGTTTGAGGTTCCACTTCTTACAATAATATTTGAATTTCTTCCATTATGTCATAGTAGGATACGTGCTGAATCGGGATACACATATATATCTCGTAGGATACGCCATCGTATTGTAGGATTTCTATACGAAAAGGATACAGGATGGGATACACATCATTTTCCTAAGGAGACGATACGAATCGTAGGTCACGTATCCTATTGTAGGATTTTAACAATGGTCACCACACTCTAACGAAAGCTATTCCAACCCCAATCACCTCATACCTCTGATCGCTCACGATTCCACCACAAAACTGATCCCAACAATGTGTTTTGTTCCCTCATCAAACTTCTCTATTTTTGAAAAATTACCTTAAATGAAGAGAAAAAAGAAGAAGGTAATTTCGTCATAAAATGTTATTTATCGTGTCATTTTTGCTTACATGACAAGTTCCAACCAAAATCCTGACGTTTTGCCAATGGAAGGAGTTTATTGTCATCAAATGAATACCTTCAAGGTTAAGTGTTGAGTTTTAAACTTGAGGGTGGTTAAGTGAAAATAGGTTATAGTTGGGGGGGGTTTGATGTAATTTATCCTAAAATTTATTTTC
This sequence comes from Gaultheria prostrata, assembly GCA_036023075.1. Classification (NCBI taxonomy): domain Eukaryota; kingdom Viridiplantae; phylum Streptophyta; class Magnoliopsida; order Ericales; family Ericaceae; genus Gaultheria; species Gaultheria prostrata. The sequence goes on along the minus strand of JAXBDA010003989.1, from coordinate 8,027 downwards.
ATTTCTAAATTTTTCCTAGTTTACATTCAAAAAGAGGATAGCGTACTTTTGTTCTGTTGCCATCACCACTACCCAATGGATAAATGGATATGTCATTATCGCCTCAACAACTTCAAAAGTGATCTTACATTAACCTTCTAAACATGAACTCGACACACATTGAAAACTCTTAAATCAAACTCCATATCATTAACAAGTAACCAAGTGGCCCTTGCACGGTATGTTCCATCGTTTTCTTTTTCTTTCTTTTTTATTTATTTTCATTTTTTATTTAAAAAAAAAACATTGCCATTGACTAAAAAACGATTTAAGAGAATCAAATTACAGAGAAACATGACAATAAGACACAGGGAGACAAAGCACCCGAAAGAAACACTGATAGTAACTTTGTATCCATTGCCAAATGCTTCAAAACTCTTGTCAAAATGAAAAGGCTAATTGCAAAATTACGACAAGTAGACAAAATGTTTTAGAGCTTGAGAATAACCATTGCCACACAAAAAGAAGAAAGAGAATCCGTGATATCACTCTCGGAGTTTACATAAAGTGAAAATTTATGATATTGCCAAATGGGAATACAATGTACCCCTATCAATGAACAATAGCATTCAAATACAGTGCCCAAATGAAAGTATAGAAGCTTGGGGCAGAAAGAGGGGGAAGGGAGAACGAAAGACCATGTAAAGAGCCCAGAATACCAACAACGAAAAAACAAAAAAAAACTGTCCCAGCTGCACAAGCTATTCTATTCCAGTTGGAGGTCGACAAATCAACTTGTTGGTAGTTTAGTTTAGTTTTGATGATGTCAAAAGGTGTAATGAGTGGAGAGAGATAGAGAGAGAAATGAGGAAAATGATGATGTCAACAAAACTAAACTAAAACTAAACCATTTAACCGAACAAGGCCTTTAGTAATTGACATATAAATACATCTTAAAATGCTCTGCACTCATCCAGCTAACGATGTCTTGGCTGCAAGATGGGTGAGAGCACGCCTGTGGTAAGTAATGCGAAGTTTCTTGTATTTCTGCACAAAGGGTCCCACTTCAATTTCCCCGTCTAGAAGCTGCCTGTGCAGGGTCTCTGATTCCTCCTCCGTCTTGCTCATCGCCTCTGCAAACACCAAACACATCTGTTAGAGTGCCCTAAAAACGAAGAAGAAGTACCAATTGAGGAGAAGTTCATAAAAACAGACTAAGATGGTTGTCATATGCATATTTTTTGATAACCAGTAGATGGCATAACATATACAACTAAGACCAGTAGATGTGAAATGCCGCAGTATGAAAGAGTGATAAGATCATTGTTGACAAGATATCCAGCGACCTAATTTTGACATGGGAAGAAGTAGAAAACAAAAATGACAAGAATTTTTTGGCGAGTTAACCGCCGGACCGCACTCGACAGCGAGGATGGAGCCATGTTTATGCCCCAGAGTTGTCATATGTACCTGTTTGGGAAATGCATGCATTTTACAATCTGTGGTGCATGACCACCGGTCCACCACGACTGGCCTCTCTAATTAATGCGTACGAAACACAGCTGGAGTAAATACAATACTAACTAATTTAAGTCCCGTGTAGTTTCTACATTTAAATTTAAATTTAATCACATCCTGAAAATAAAGATGAAACTGGACTAGAATTGTGTAACTAATTGTCAAATTGAGCATAAATAGACTGGAGCACTTGATCAATTGTTATAAAGCTGATCTAACACTTCATTTGATAAGTTCGAATCACTTCCTTGATTCTATTTGTAATGGATAGGGGTAGAGTGTATAATGTGGAAGTTGATTTTGACAACATAACACTAAACCGATCCACTAGAATAAATATTTGGTAACACCACTTTTTGGTCCCATTGGAATCAAATCCTGGATCCATCCCGCTGCTTGACAGAGTGGATGTCATAAATTGAATCATGCAGCTGACGCCACATGATTTGGACATAGGGATTAGTTTGGTATGGATTGGTCTGCTCTACATGATGAAGCTGTCTAAATCCGAATGATGAAGATGACTAGATATAATATGGTCCATTGGTGTTTTGTTCAGAGTTTTACCTTGAAGCCTATGGATGAGGGATGCTGGGGAGTAATACTTCAGGGTCTCTTCCTTTTGCTTCTCCAACTCATGCAGTTTCTCTTGAGCAGCAGCTAACTCAGTTGTCCGAATGATTCTGCACTGCAGAATCAAACAGCAGCAGAGCGAAAACCATTTTCAGCCAGTAGTTTATATTAACTTCAGCACTAAGCAGTGGAAAGCAGTTTAATTTGTTCACCTGATTCTGCAGTTCCATTATCTGTGGTTCTTTCTCCAAATTTTCCCCTACATAAAGGGCAATCATATAGAACTAAGACTCCTTGTCTGGTGGAACTGCTATGAGAAGGTGTTTGCATATGTGTGAACATGTGTATATATCATGGGGACATTTGTAACTGCTAGCGTAAAAAAGACAAACTTACTGGCAAGCTGCAGAGTCTCCTTCCGAAGTTCATCTCGTAGCTGATGTTTACCAAGCAGGAAAAAGGAGGAAAAAAGGTCAGTAACAGTTGCTGGTAACAAAATGACCCCAAAATTATGTAAATTACACCCAACTTCCACACTATACGCAGCCGCACAACGGTACCAGGCATGGTAAAGTGGAATAAGCAAGCATGAAATGCTTCAAATCAGTATACAACCCAGAAAGGTTCACTATAACTTTAAGCAGATAAATGAAGTTTTCGGATGTGTCAAAGAACATTGTGGCTCAATTAAAGACGTGACTATCGATCATTGAAAGACCCTCACAAAAATCTCAGACAGAAGTTTAAATCAAGCGCATAAAAAGCATGCCGGTAATTGCTAACTCTGAATAGCTCTGCCATATTTATCATAACCCCCTTTATATCTAGAGAAAAAGATGAATAATGTTCATGTGTCTGATAGTTATCTGTTTCTTTTAAGTATAGTTTGCAAGTGCTGCATCTTGCACAAGCAGCACAACAAAACTCAACTTCGTTATGATGTTGATCTTCGTGAAAGAGAATACAGAAACAAAATTAGGAAATGTTGACCTTTCTGAAAGAGAACAAGGGAAACAAAATTAAGAAAACCAGATAGGCCTAATACAACATTTGCATCTCTATGCCCAATAAAGAACAAAGGTCCCCATGATAAACGTCAGTTCGACACTCAATTGTCGAAATTCCAGGGTCATGTATACCATAAACTTACATTACTCAATCTCTAATGAGCCCCTCATAAGTTTAAGATAAACAATGCAGCCTAAACAAGTTTCCGGAATTTATGTCTACTAAACAGTCTTCCATTGATTGCTTGAAAAAGGACATTTATAATTCAAACCCGATAATACATATATCATTGGTCGCAGATCCCTGGTTCTAATAGCTATTGAAGTCCTAATCAGGCCATTGTGTGCCTCATCGAAGCGCAATGCTACACAGTTTTCCCTTGATCTAGGAAACCCAACAATTTGAATTGGTTCACTTCAAATACGTAACTTCTTAAGATGATAAATACTATTCATTGAACTTCAAAAAAATAAAAAATAAAAAACGAGAAATACAGAAACACAGTAAACTAGAGCTGTTACAGATTAATATACAAGATAAATTCAGGTGGAAGCACAAGAGCCAAAATTAACTTACATTGTTCTGAATTTTAACCTGATCGAGTGAAAGCAAAAATTGGAGGTACGCATCTTTGTCAGCCAAAAGCTTCCGAAGCTCATCAATACTACTTGGATCGAAATAAGAGTAGAAGCAAATTGTGAGAAAATGAAAAGACGCAGTGCAAGATGGTAGGGTAATTATATTTCTAGAGTAAACCTTTGGGAAAAACAATAGAAATTCAATATGCCATCCATAATGTGGTGCCAGCAACATATACATACTCAAACTTATGACTACCCATTATTTGCATCGAGCATCACAGTCCGTAACCGAAGTCGATTATCAAAACTTTCACAATCCTTTCTAATTACTGACGTAGTGACATGCTCATCATATGCTTTCTTTAGAAAACGGTAGACACCACTGTATTTCTACCTCAATAAACAGTACTACACGACAAATCTTATTATGCTTCTGAAATGACTTCTCAGTCATCATTAGGAGTGGTGACACAGCCAGCAAATGTCTTCTCGAATGCTGAGCTATTTGGGAATGAGTTCACCACTCCACCCCCTTATTTCCTAAAAAGATGTGGAGAATACTTTGACTAATTCATAATCCAAATAGAACCAACTATAAAATGCACATAGCTCTCGACTAAATGCCAGTGGTGCGTTTTCCTGTTAATGTTGTACAATCAAAGACAATCGCGCAAACAGAAACATATTCAGAGACACTAAATGACATTTCTGCAAAATTTAGCATGCTATCTTCTATGTTACATGGATCCTTCATTTTGGCACAAGTACCCGTGTCCCATGTCCGACACGCGTATCTATTTTGGACACTCGGATCCTCTAATTGTATGATATTTACAGAAAAAGAATACCAAATTAGCTAGAAAAATGATATTTCTAGACTTTCACATGGACATGAAATAGAAGAAACACATTTTTCTTAACTCTTCTTGTACAAATACATTACTAAGTATAATTTACAATATATAACTTGCTCTAGTCATGCAATATATACTACAAATAGGTGTTCAGGACGTGTCCCCGTACCCGTACCCGTACCCCCTTGTGGGACACATATCCCAATATCCTAAGATTTAAGTCTAGGAAGGTCCAACGCTTGGACATGCACCCGCACCCGATGGCTATCTTTACCAAAGAGGCTACAGCAGTGTGCAGACTAGCCACTCTCAACCATTGCTAGAAACAATTGTCAAACTACAGATCAACCAAATCAAATATCTAACATGAGAGGAAGTCCTATTTTTATCTTCTAACATCAGATGCAGTTTTTGTTTTCACAGTCTTGTTCACACCTATTACGTAACTTCGCTCAAAAAGGAAGGAAAATCCATGGACCAACCCCATCATCTCCACCCCGTTGGAACTACGAGATCACCCCAAGGACGCTTCAGCAACCATGGGCACGGACCGACCATAGAACCCTGCTCAATAAGTGGAACGCATTAGCTGTCCGCTCTCAGGTTGGCCAGTAAGGGTCGGAAAAGGGCAATCACTCATTCTTAAAACCAGTGCTCCTAAGACCAAAGAGGAAAAACACAGTCTATAATTCAGTCTTTATCACCTCACATGACCAGTGACACAAGTGGTTCAAGTTCTCCATTTAGTCTTTACATCCCAATAACAAAACCAAAATCACACAAAACAATGTAAAACTACCGATATCATTCTGAAAAGAAAACTCCAAAGCATAGTATATCATTCGGTCATTCATCAATCAAAAGAAGCTGAACTGAATCAAATTTCATAGTATAACAGTTTAAAAAAGAATTGCTGGAGGATGGTGGGATTGGTCCCCAAGGATTATTCGCGGTGCGCCTAAGCTGGCCCGGACACCGGAATTATAAAATAAATAAAAAAACAGTTTAAAAGATAATAAAGAGGTCAATAACAATATCAGGAAGTCAATAACAATATCAGGAATCTGAGAAACTTACCTCTTATCCTTTAAAAGATATATAATGCCTAGAGCCTCAGAAGGCGATACTTGAGCTGACGACTGTGGTCGATCTGCAGGCCGTTGCACATTGTACGTACTCGAAGAGCTGCTGCTAGGTGTTGTAGGGTGGGTCGAACTGGGAGAGCTATGTGAAGATAAAGGATACCATGAGTTGGTTGGAATCTCTTGTGGAAGCGGCTGAGCGTCCTGCTCTTGAGAACCCCTGCAGGTAAAAATGGGTTAGCTTAGAATCCTAGAACTAACCACAAGAAAAACAATTGTGCTTAGGTTTATAGCTCTGCTAGATAGAATAAATTTGGATCAAATACATGTTTATTAGAGAGCATACCATGCATACTAGAAGGTCAAACTCCGTGATAAGCGACACAAAAACTAGGCATTGCATTCGAAACTTAAACAGTTATCGCGCACAGATGGACAAACCTTGTATAGTCGGTAAATAAGAAACGCAAGTTGGTCAAAGTACGTGATAAGCGACACAAAAACTAGGTATTGCATTAGAAAAAACAGTTGCCGCGCACAGATGGACAAACCTTGTAATAGTTGGTAACTAAGAAATGCAAGCTCAATTCCAGATGTTCCAATACAAGGAACAGAAATGTGTACATACTAATTACCGAGAGCCAGACACAAGGAATGCAAGTATATAAAAGCTGATTAAAGCTACTACTGGATGCACACTATTGTGTAGCAAAGAGAATCACATAAAGTAAGTGTATGTCCAGTATAAATAGGCGCAAGGCCAGAGAGAGATCACCGTGATTAACAAGACTAATTTTGGTTTTTCATGTGGGAGGGGTGAACATCATGTAAGCATCATGATATCATCTATAATACAGGAGTTCCGTTCTCCGTAAGGGCTCCCACCCCTTTGGCTGGTTCATCTGGGTCTTCTTGGCTGTTCTTTAGATTGCCTTTTGTACCTACCTCATCCACCACTCTAGACTTGTCAGCAATCCTCTTAAGGTTTCTCTTTCCCTGTTTCCTTTAAACTCATCCACACAATAACCCATTAAAGCCACTCTCCTCTTTATGAACACAAGTTTTTCCACCCTTCCTCACCTTGCTTCAAATTGCATCTGTCCTCTAATTCTCCACACACTCATCTTTATTTCACAATAAGTGCACTGATGTCCTGTCTGCTCATCTCCCAATTTCAAAACCATCTCACAAATAAATAAAAAACCATCTAAATCATCTCAACTCTTTTAAGTTATCCAATGGAATTTCCTAAACTCTGCATCCATGGACTAGAGAATGAAGAGTCCCACCAAAGGATAAGCACAATGGCAAAATTGCCAAAATTTCTGAACTTGGATAACCAAATTTACCAAAACGTATCGCCACCTAAAAAACCCTCTAAAACATCTGCTTCACCCAAATCCACTGCCTTTATAATTTCAAGTACTAAATTCGAATTCAAGATCAAAAAATACAAAGTTTGAGTAAACTTTGCAGACAAAAGAATAAAATCTGCTCAAAATTGAACGAAATGCAAGAATTTTCAACAAATCTTTCTTCCCATTCAAGCTCAATTCTCCCTCCGTCCCATTAAATTTCCCCTGTGAAAAGAAATTTCGGATTAAAAAATAAAGCACTTCCGTCCGTGCATCAAATTAAGAAACACAATTAAATCTTCAATTATTTTCACGGTAGTAGTTTATTTTTTATCCGAAAATTACAGTTCTTTCGTAAGGACACATAAAAAGGAAGTGAGAAATCATCCCAATTAGCACCAAAAATTCAATTGTATGAAATGAAATCCCACTACTTCCATGGGAGAGAACATACCCTGCAGAATATATAACCAAAACAACTACAGATAACGATGCCTGATAAAAATAAGTCATCAACGAAGAACCTCAAAGACCCAGAATTGAGTTTCTGCACGAAACTAAAAACTAAACTTGCAAGTAAAGGGTCCCAGCTCTAAAAAGGTACCTTAACATGTAAGAAATTAACCAAAATGAAGGGCTGAGAGAGAGAGAGAGAGATTACCAGAACTTGAACATGATGCTAGGGAGAGAAGCCGCTGATAGTCCAATTGATCGAGAAAAAGAATGTAGAAAGATGAAAGAATCAGAAAATCTACTCGATAGTCGAGAATCGCCGACAAGAAATGGGTTTGAATTATTCAACACGAAAGACGATACGATCGACAGCTCTCTCTCTCTCTCTCTTCCTTCTTGAGGGTGAATACTGAAAACGCGTGGTGTGGCGGACTATAGTCTAGATTTTCGCGTACGTTTTCGTTTTGTTTAACGGAACATCTCCGATCCAGCCCACTCTGTTATATATATATATATATATATATATTTTTTTTTTTTTTTTTTTTTTTTTTTTGACAAATAATAAAAAAAAACAATTAAAAACAACCAAACACCAAGGTCGAAGAGAAAAAAGAAAACCAGCAC
>JAXBDA010003988.1:0-31345 GCA_036023075.1 Gaultheria prostrata | reverse complement strand
GTACCACGACCAAGGTATGGTCGCCATTTTGCCACAAAATTTAACACCGTTTGGTGACAAATTAATGGAAGGGGGAGTCTTAGTATTGTCAGAAAAAGGAAGGGAGGGCAGTGATATTTCAGAAACCTCAGGGGAGATTTTTTTTTTGTCAGAAACCTCAGGGGAGGTCAGTGAAATTTATCCTTTTATAAAGAGTAATTAAAAATAGTACTTGGTTTGTTTGTTGTTGTGGGGATATGAGAGGTTAAATAATATAAAATTATGTAAAATACCTTTTTCCCCAAATAAACCAAAAAATTTCCTTTCAACCTTCCTCATCTTTCCTTCTTTTTTTTCTTCCTTTTATTTTCTTTTCTTTCCCTTCTTTTTTCTAGTTACCAAACAGAGCCTAAAGTTCCCTCAGTGACCTCAAACACCGCAAGTGTAGTCAGTGTGGATACAAAACCCCAAAAATGGAGAGCAACAAAACAGCGATAGTGAGTTCATTGAAGGCTGTGAAGCACAATTCCGGCAAGACGTACGGCCAGATCGCGGCTGAGACAGGTCTGACAAACGTCTACGTTGCCCAGCTCTTTAAACGCCAAGCTCGACTCAACCCAGAAACCGCACCCAAGTTACGCTCAGCCCTGCCCCAACTGCCCGAGGAGCTAATTCAGGAGATGATGAAGCCCCCCTGGAGGTCATATGACCCTAATTTGATCCAAGAACCCACTGTTTATAGGTACAGCTGCCTTCATTTTTTTCCCTTCCATTTCTTTGTTGTTGTTGTCTATTTCATTTTTCTTCATCTGGGTGTTTTTTTTAGCAGGTTTTGTTGGATATCAAGTGGGTTTTTTTGTTCTGTCTTTTTGTTTAATGGGTTTTGCAAACAATCTCGTGTTGGTATACAGATGAATCAAATAGTTGATTCTTTGTTAGCACTTATATTAAGTTTGTTTATAAAAGAAATAAGAATAGTAATCTAAAAGTCTAATTGACAACAAAGTAATGATTGTAATTTGTGGAGTGACACTCTTCCAGTTGGGAGCCTACACAGGCATAGAGAATGAGAATAGGGAGGCTTTGGATGGGTATTTGCTGTTTAAGCTGCAGCTCATGGGTTTTTCCGCCTCTGGGAAACTGGGTCAATTTGTTTGGTCCTTCTAACTTATAAACCAAAACAACTTGAAAAATCTTATGAGCTAAAATCAAAAATAGAAAGGTGAAAGAACTGATCTTTGAAAAGCTCTAGTTTAATGCTTTTTTATTACGGTTTTTTGTTGTTGTTGCTGGTATAATCAGCTTTACCACAATAAACACCCACGCAGTAGCTCTTAGCATTTTAGAAATTTCATAACTGGTGATTTGTTTGCGTGATTGTTGCGGCGTTTAAGTGCTGTATTTTTGGCCTTTTTTTAATCTTGACAGTTGTGTCAATCTGTTTGGCATGCATTTTATAACTGAATTTGATGAATTTTGAAATGCTCTTCTTGCACTTTTTCATGCGTCTTAACCATTGGGTTCAGATACACTCCAGTCCAAGTTTTGGAATGGACGAGACAGTCGAAATCTGGAGCAAACCATTAATTGCAACAAATGAACGGTCTACATTTGGACTGTCCATTAAGTACTGTGAGAGGATCCCTTTCCTAAACCATTAGAACAGTCCTTATGTTGCTTCTCGAGCATCGCAATCAATTCATCTTGGTTATGAATAACTTCTGTTTCATAGACTCATGGTTCTCGTAAAGAAAAGTTTACACATATATGTGTGCGCATGTGTGTGTATGTGTGTATCTATCTCCCATAAACCTTGTGGTGGCATGTTTTTAATCATTATGGCTATAAGAATGAACGCTGACCAACCTTGATTAACCTGCCTCATTATCTGTATTTATCTGTTTCATGATCTTGAATGGGTATTATAGTCCGATTTTGCTATTTACTTTAGGAAGGGCTTAAATGTTTAGCTTGCGCCACATGTAAGTCTGCCCAAGCACTTTATACACCAAACTTTGTAAAGAAATCATCATTTAAGGAACATCAAAAAGAACTTCTTCCACTTGACTGTTGAGGCCAACAGTTGGTGTAGTGTGCTGCCTGAAAATTTGTCTCTTTAATTCCTCAATCACCTAAGACATGATTTGCTTAGAAAGATGTTATGTATGCATTTCAGACTTTGCTTAGAAATTTATTTTACCTTTTAAAAATGGTTCTTTTCACAGAAAATTGGTATGTTCATGGCAAGAGCCTCATCCCAATTATGTAGACTAGAATAGTCTGGCTGGGGCATAACTCCAACTAACCGATAATCATTTGGATTTCATATGAAAAGTAACGTGATGGGCCATGTATATGTAACAATGGGTGTTCTGTAAAATCATATAAGTTCTGTTTCGTTTTATACTCCTGCAAAGGTTCACTCATTTCTCTCCTATAATTGATGTTTGGGGTGGGTTGATTTAAAAGCTTGTTTGTAACTCTTCCATTTTCTGACTTCTGATTCCATAGGCTGAATGAAGCAGTTATGCATTTTGGTGAGAGCATCAAGGAAATCATCAACGAGGAATTTGGTGATGGCATGTAAGTTGCTATTTTGATCACTTCTGCGTTTCTGGTTCTCTACATCTATGTAGGCAGATAGGATTATAGCAGTTAGCATGTCTAATTGAGTGATCCAGTTCAAAATGAACCATAGACGTATGCAAACAGTTGTATTTAGCTTTGGGTGAATAGCCACAAGTTCTGTCAAAATGAACCATAGACGTATGCAAACAGATGTATTTAGCTCGCCATTTGTAGCGTTTAATTGTAGTTTTTTTTTTGGTCATCTTTTATTTCTCCTGTGTGTGTGTATTTGTCTGTTGGGGTATTTGTGTGCATGCTTATCACTACCACGCATTGCCAAAAGATCTAGAACTAGTAAAGTCAAATTTGGATTCTGCACATCCGCAGTTCTTCTTTTCTTCTGTTCTCTCTGCATTTTCACGGTTTCACCATTTCTTTTTTCTTCTCCTCTGCAACAGCAACACCCAATTTTCTCCCTTGAAACAATCTCACCGTCAACATATTGGCTGCCCGGCGACAACACGAATCTAGTCTAGCACCCACAATCTTCTTCCATTCCCTCCCTGGCTCCCTCATCACAAAATCCCTCTTTGAACCTGCAATCTACTCATGCACATAGATGACAGGCTAAGCAATTACGAATATCGATTAATTAAACAAAAATAATAGCGCAAATATCTTATCCATTCTACATCTCTGTTTAGATTTGGAGGTAGCACCTTCAATTTTGTCCCCTTCTCACATGTTAATAATAGTAATGGTTTAGATCCAGGAGAAATTGAGTACTGAGTGTGATTCTGTGCTTGATTCGAAGATCAAAGAAGGTAATCACTAAATCATCAAGAAGGAGTCATGATCTCGAAGGTCGTGGGTATGTACGACCGGCCGAGTGAGAGACTGGGTATGCATTGAAGAATGGTAGCAAAGCAAATTTGGAGTTTGTCCTTCAGCTATCGGTCAATAAAGAAGCAGGAATTAAAATGGGAGAGTAAAAAGGGGAAGAGGTCAGAGGTGGATAGCGTAAGTGGGTGAAAGAGTGAAGAAGAAGAGAGAGGCTTGGGGCATAATTGTCAAACCCGTTTGAAGATCGTGGCATTAAAGAAACACCTCGTGGCATTAAAATTCATGAATTTTGGCAGTTGATCCTCCATGGACATCTCCAAACAATGGCCTTTCTTTAGCAGTAGATGTTGTCTGGCACTTTCTAGTAGTGTGATGAATAGAATCATAAGTTCCCATCCATTTCTTTGTAATTTTACGTCATTGTTGATATCTGTCTTTTACATATGCTCAATGAACACGTAACATACTGCTATAGTGAGTAAATATGAGAGAAAATAAACGGATCAGGCCTACAAATTTAGCGAGTTACTTTTTATGGTTTTTTCTACCAGATTATGCATTTATTAGTGTAGATGTTTCGGAAATTACTTGAAGTTATAGGTTGACCTAATAGTTTCTTATGGATTTTCCATGTTTCCTCCTTTTTTATGCCCGTGTCTTTGCCACTTAGTCACCGGCCTTAGATCCCAAGTTTCACAAAGATCTGGCCACTTATTCCTCTTCACCAATATAAGTGTAATTTACAACAGAATGGCTAACAAGTGTAAAATGCAATGGCCGAACATTCAGATAATTTCAATGAGTCTTTAGATAATGTCATTCACTAGACAGACAAACACCAACTTTGAAGAGTTGGTTTACATGTTATAATGCATCACACACGCTCTCTGTAAGCTTGGCAAGAAGACTTTAGTATTTGTGTTAACAGAAACACAATGTTACGTTTTCAAAGAACGAGTAAAATAAATCAAGATGTGCAGAGGGCCAGGTTATAACAAGTGAAACCTGGAAAAGTTGCAATTTTAATCCTGTTATTCCACTATGTCAATCCCTCCAGCCCAACCTAATGAAAATAAGGGGCAAAGGAGAGAAGCAAACAAAGGGATAGAAAGTTTTTCTGGTAAAACACCACAATTTCCCTGAAACCTTAGAAGATTATGTGACCAAGATTTTTGCCTTTGCCAAAAACAAAAGATGTTCAGATTCATTTGTGGCTAGTTTGTCATGACACCAGCTGCAGCTGTGGATTCCTCGACAATATATGTGCAAATAAAGAAAAAATTATGAACCTTCGTTGCTGTACCTTTATATTTATTTCATTTGCTTGTCGTTTTCAAGTCATTGATTTGTTATTGAGTTACACTTGTTTTCTCATATTTTTGCTTGGATGTTTAGCATGTCAGCTATAGACTTTTACTGTTCGGTTGACAAAGTTAAAGGTGTGGATGGGAAAGATCGAGTAGTTCTGACGTTCGATGGGAAATATCTGCCCTACACTGAGCAGGTTAGTTGCTTATCTTGCGAAACTATATTCGAAAAGGCACCAATTTTGTTTACCCTGATTGGATGTAGCTAACAAAAGAATTAACCAGGTCCATAATGAAATTTCTGGCAAACACATGGTAAATTAAGGGAAAAAGAGGCTTCTGATATTTGTTCTAGGAAGTGGAGTGCCTCATCAATAGAGGGGAGTGTCCTTGCTGAGCAAAAAAACTTAATAGAGGGGGATTGTCCCACATCTATTCAGGGATTTTGAAAACCTTTGAATAGACTTGAATGATGTTATATTGTTATGCTACGGTTTTAGTTCTTATCCTATACGATTTAATTCATCTGTGAATGTCCCTACTCAAGGCCGGCAATCAACCTTCCAAAAATGTCCAACTATAACTAACCCAATTCCGTCCCTTTCTCCCAAGGAAAAAGAAAGCTGAAAGAAGAGAAGTAAAAGCTGTTAAGAGGCATAAATTTTCTTCAATACTTGCATTGTGGTGGAAGAAACTGTAAATGGCTTCAAAATTTTGGTTGAGGAAAAGTAGAGAACTTCAATGCGGGTTTAGTTTTAAGCCTCAGGTTTTGGTTTGTTGTATCTTTGTCAAAGTCACCATATTTTCCTCCCAAAGTGTATCATGAAGTCGGAAAAGCCTAACAGTGAAAGCGACGGATGCTTTCTACAGCTACCCCTGGAACCAATGGCGGAGCCAGTATTGTGGTGCTGTGCGATGGGAGTCCACTACTATTTAATGCATGTTGTTCGTTAAAATATGAAGAGAAAGGTTAACCGTAAAATTAGGCTTTGTTTGGGCTTTATTTTGTTAAGAAAGATTTAAGGCTCGGTTCAAGCATCTAGTGGTCTTCTAAGTGAGTCATTGAGATATTATTTCTATGATCCAAACCGTTTATTTTTTAAATCACTATTTTTTAAATCATTCTATGTAAAAAATTAAGTTATTTGGATAACAACAAGTACTTAATCAACTTCCCTCAGTGTAAAATAATTTTTCCCTAGAATGGGGTGGCATTTGTCATTCATCCTCTCCATATACCTGCGCCCTGGAGCTGGTACTTGGATCCTATTTCATGTTATTCATTCATACAATCTTCAGATGGACTATTTACCTGTTTTGTGATGTTTCTGTCTTCCTCTTGTATCATGAAATATGAACTGACTGACTGAGATTTCTCTCTTTTATTTGGGCAGAAAACTGAACATATGGCATCGAGATCAAGGCTGCAGGAAAAATAAGAACATTGTTGCTCTGTGGCTAGTGTGAGGAATGTACGGGTGTTCTCAACTTCCATGAATGTAACTCTAGATTTCGCTATAGTTATCTGTATCTTCTGTATTCTCTTAGTAAACAATTGCTAAACAGTGGTGGTCTGATAATGCGGTCAATTTTTCGTTTGTAAAAAACATGTTATTGCGTAATTTTGTAAAACACAGACAATAAACTTATTTGGTACCTAACATGTGTTGTGTACAACTTGTGGTACCTAACATGTGTAGGGTTGGTTGGAGGTTTTAGATGGAGAGGTGGGTGTTGCGAGAGGGGTTGCTGGAGGGTGGGTAGGGGGGGTTTTGGCAGAAGGGGGTGGTGATAGGAGTTGGCGGCTGGAGGAGTGGGCAGAGGCGGGGATGGCACGGAAGAGGGAGGAGATGGGTGGAGGGCGGGTCGGTGATAGGGTGGCTAAGGGTCATGAGACAATGAACTTATTTTCAGGATTTTTGGATAACTGTTTCCATTTTTCAAAGAATATAAGTTATCAAACATGGCTTTTTTCCTGACACGGGCACTCAGAGCCGTTCGATGATGTATTGCGAGTCTCAAATTGGAAAATGTTTGAAACACGTATGTATAGGAGATGTACTCGGAGCTGTCCGATGTTATGATTCTTACACGAGCTGTGAGTTTGAGATTCATATTTATAGGCATCCGTCTCCGAACGTCTATTGTGAGACCTACTTGCATCTCTACCATTTATTTAAGAGCTCGTTCTAGTGCCATTGGCTCCACTTAAGAATTTTTTTAGGAGTAATTTGTTTTTCATTTATTTTTTTTGCGTTTTGGTAATTATAGATTTGTCTCGACGAGAGGAATTAGAATTTGGTAAAATTATAACTTAATTGGGTAAAGCTGTCTTTTCTTGGATATTTTCTAAATATTTGGGTAAAAGTTTACCCAATTGCGATTCTTTTTGTTGAGACGAACATATAATCACAAAAAAATTGATGCAAAACTAACAAATACACAAAAAAAAAAAAAGGGAATAAAGACAAAAATTCTTCTAGAACGGGGCTCCAAGTACGTGTAGGGTCTCAGCATTGTAGATGCCTAGCAGCCTAATAAGTAAGGATGATTAACAAACAAAATTACTGGAGTTTGTGTTCATGTTTGCACGATAAAAATTCGTTCAAAATTGGTTTGACACAGAGGTAAATTATAGACTCGTTGGCTTTACGATGGTAGAGCATCTCCACTCCTTCATTAAATGTTTCACCAAACTCAAATTTGAGTAAAAATCATCAAAAATTTCACTCCACTCCTTCACAAAATCCTTCACCAAATTTGATTTTACTCAAATGTTTCGCCAAATTTGCTCATCACCAAATCTAGAACCAAATTTTCAAGACTTTATTTTGCACTTTTATTTACCCTTTTGTGATTCAATGTTGTGGATTAAATCTCCACCGTACAATTTGAGTAAGGGTTGGCATGAGTCATACAAATTAAGTTTTTACCCAAATTTATACTCAAATTTGAGTAAAAATTTGGGTAAGGAGTGGAGATACTCTTACATATCTTTCCGAAAAAGAAATGGGGAATCTATCCAAACCTCAAACTATTCAAAGTATTGTTCACGATCGGCTCGACAAAAGCTCGTTTGAGATCCACTTATTTTATTATAACTAAACAATCTTGATCATATTTTTAAAACTCGTTACATTTTAAAACTAAGCTTGAATAATCAAAGCAATTTCTAGTTCGCTCCGCTTGTTTATCACTCCTACTCGGGTGACGTGGAATTTTTTTATTCATTTAAAATGAATATCTATTAGTGGTAAAAGTCCAATTCATAAATAACAAATATAAACAAGGGGAGTGATTTCCACACCTCCCAAATTATTATCCACACCTCTTTTTGAAATTTTCATATGTACAAATTTCACTAAAAGACAAAAAAGAGATGTGAATACCAATTTGAAGGATGTGAATATCAATTACCATAACCAAAAGCCAACGTGTCAATTCCCTAGTGTTATCCCAAAACGCAAAAAAAGAAAAAATATCCCCACTGTCCACAGGGGTAGCACAGTAAATTCATCCTTCAGATAAAACACCATCGGGCATCGGCTCTTTGGATTTTAGGTTTACGAAGTACTCATTCATCCATTCGTTCCTCCGACACCGTATTCTGCAACTGACCACTATTTTCGCTTCCTTCTTCGGCGACATTCTGACTAAGATCTCTGTCTCTCTATGGTTAAGTAAATGGGCCGGCATGACACGACACAATTCAAAAAAGCACGGCACGAAAGTAAACGGGCCGGCATGGCACAGCACGATTCAAAAAAACATGGCACAACATGACACGATAAAAAAGGCACGGCACGACACGACCAAAAAAAAAAGCACGGCACGACACAACGCGATTAAGTCAACGGGACGGCACGGCAAGATTAATTAATTGGGTACGGCACGACACGTCACGATTTAAAAAAGGCACTACCCGACACAGCACGGTAAAGTAAATTGGCCCTGTTGGAAAAAATGTTTACTTTTTGTGATAAAACCGCAAATATGAATGCTATAAAATCAGAACGCAAAACCTTGAAATCGATGAAATGAAATGATGATCAAGGCGAGTGTTTAACACTCTGTATTTAAGACAAATTCGTCCCCCCTACGGTGCTTACGGTTTGCATAAACGTCTATCTCCCAGCACTACTTGATCTTCACCGAATGGAAGTAACACTTCAATCTGTTCGGTAGGCGAACCAAACTTGTGTTTGTACTCTCCCCAATGAAAAGACTCCGACTCAATGAAAGTGTAGAAAAATCAACTTCCAAAAATGAATAACTAGCATGAACCTTGAGAATAATCACTAGCTTCAAGCGGCTTGGCTTCGCTCTTTCTTTGATTCGCTTCCTTTTCCTATTCTACGAGATATCTGTTTCTCCTATTTTCTGGCTTAGTGTATTCATTCTTGCTTGAATTTCTTTTCTATCACAAGAGCTAGTCTTCCTCTCTTTCTTTGCTTAGACTCGATTGAAGGTTAGCATCATTCATCATAGGTAAAGTGAAAAGATGCAAACAATAGAAAATCTCTTGCATGAGGTTAGATAGCTTTTGGCTCTGAATCTCGCCTTGTGAATAACTATCAGACTTACTGGCTAACCAGTGAATGCGATGTCTTGAACTGTTCAACCATTTGTGTAAGCCAAGACAATAGTCAACACACAGGATCATTCCAAACACAGTTGGTTCTTACGATTGTGCCCATTTTGGCCCTGGAACACTGACTGGTTTCAGAGAGTGTTTTTTAAAGAATTCAGCCTTAAATTCTCATAGAAGCGGCCCCACTTCACACTCACATAGGTGATCTCTTATTAAGAGTATCCTGCTATACCCCACTTGGATTTACCAAGGTATAAGAATCATTAAAAGTTACTCCCTCCGTCCTATTTTCATAGTCTCACTTGAGGATTCCAACTTTTTAAGGGGACACAATGATTGCATAAAAAAAAGTGTTCAATTTTCCATTTTTACCCTCTCAAAAGGTGATTTGATTGATGTAAGTAGTAATATTTTTCTTTAAACAAAAAGGGTAATAATGTAACTTTATCAAGTTCCTATTGCTTATTTTAGAAAGTGGACTTTCATTTTGGGACGTCCAAAAAAGGAATACTGGACTATGAAAATGGGATGGAGGGAGTAAAACTTAACCTAACCCGCTGCAGACATCACTGTTTCACCATAGGAATGAGTTGGAGAGATATCTCCTTAGTTATACTCCTAAGTCTTCATATAACTCGGTTGTCCCATTGAACCTAGATCTTGGGATCTCCAGTCAGCTAGGTTGGGTTGCCGTTATAGAGACTTTTAATTAATAGGCTTTAATCTCATTCCCCTCGATGATCATTTGTTCTCTAGTCAAAACCTCTTGGTTAACGGATACGTAGTATTCTTATTTGACATTGCAGTGTAAATGAGAACAAATATTGACGGTAACTTGTCTTCAATATAAATATTGAGACTAACCGTTCTATATGGTCTTTTGTGTCTTTCTTTTTTTTAACAACCGGTGGCCACCATATTATATCACTGACACTGAATTGGACCCCATGAACATCCTCCAAGAAATAGCGTAGCTGCTTTGTTCATTCGCTTTTGTCTAATGCAATAAGATTATCAGGCTCTATTGTAGACATTAGTATACACGTTTGTTTAGAGGATTTCCAAACCTTTGTTGCACTTTCAAAGTGTAAAGACATGTATCCACTCGTGGATGTTTTTAGTCTTTTAAATCAAATATATAATTGATTACTCTACGCTCTAGAGTACTGTTGGATATATAATCTATAGTGCAACACATCGATAAAAGTTTACGGAAATTATAATTACTACCCCAAAATTCTGAAATTTTAATTCAGGATTTATAAAAAATAATAATTTCCGTATTTTATGACATGATAAAAAGAATGTCAAAGCTTTCGCTTCATATCACGTATTTCAAGACACAAGAAAAAATCCCCACATTGAGTAAATCACCGAATATTGAGTAACTCTATACTCAAATTTCCACGAGTTTATGTAAAATGCAACACTCATTCTATATACTCTTTTAGATTCACTGGATACTCTCCATAATATCTAAACCGAATTCACTTTACTTAAAAAAATATCTTTTGGGGCGAGGTTGTTTGATAACTACCAAACTCTCTAAATTGTGGAAACTAAAATGTTCTAAATTTCGATTGTTATGCCGAATCAAACATAGCCAGCCATTAGCTAAGTTTATGAAAATTCAATTTCAAATAACCCAAAATATAAATTTGTATGTTGTATGTTTCCAATGGATTTGGCCCAAGTGATTTATTAAAAACTCATAGGATTTGTGACTTATTCACCAATGGTTACACCTCTTCACCATTGGCTACACCTCTTCATTTACACACAACAGTCACATCTCTTAGTTTGAACCAATCGGTTACATCTCGTCATGTAAACTCAATGGTCACACCTTTTCGTTTAACCCCAAGGATTACACATTTTCGCATGCATTTCTCTTTTCCAAAAACATAGTAATGCCATGGAATTTAATCAAATTCCAATTTCCAGCCACCATCTAATAAAATATTATCATGGTTAGAAATCCAAAGTACTAGCACATTAATGAAACTATCGGCAAGAAATCCAAGTATATTAACATATAAATGGCACCTATTGTCATTATTAACCAACAAATGGGGCACCTATTGTTTCAAAAAAAAAAAAAAACACCAATAGGGAACAAATAAACTCTTCACAAACTAATCGAACCAAGTAAAGATTCCGTGAATTGGAAAACTGTATGAATTTGGAAACCAAGATAAAAGTCTACTTAAATTTTTTTTTTTATTGATCCGACAACACAAATATTGGAACAAGAGACAAATTCACAGATTCCAAATTAAGAACAAATGGCAGTAGTGAAACCAGGACAATATTTCCAGATTATAAACCTGAGTTTGTAATTTAGAATTCGCTTTAAGATTGTTATTAACTCGATTAAGGAATTTCTGGAATAAAACAAAGAATTAGAAACAAATTTGTTAGCAATGAGAAATTGTACCGGACCAATTTCAATTCACCGGAAATTGATAAGAGACGACTCGAATCAGAGCAAGTATTTAAATACTCTATCCTTAATGCGAATTCAATAGAACTAGCCTTCAATGATTAACAGTTCATGCTTTCAAAATTAACATATTTGGATTGACCCGGTCACAAAAACTAGGAAATTGTTCGCAATCATGTAAATAAATAATTTATCACGTTGAAAACAAAGTACTATGCATAAATTGTTCCTATCCAGGATATAACACCACGAGATTAAATTATCACCTTTTGTTCAAGTGCCACTTTTGTTCCTATAACGAATATCACATAATCCAAGTTTGTTGGCAATCCATTTGATAACCGATATCAATTCAAACATTAATTAAGCCAAATTTACGAACAGTATGGATACATGCTTAACACAAAAAGTAAAATAATCTGTCTTAAGATTGTTGAGAAAAATGTTTACTTTTTGTGATAAAACCGCAAGTACGAATGCTATAAAATCGGAACGCAAAACTTGGAAACCGATGAAATGAAATGATGATTAAGGTGAGTGTTTAACACTCTGTACTTAAGACGGATTCGTTCCCGCTACGGTGCTTACGGTTTGCATGAACGTCTATCTCCCAGCACTACTTGATCTTCACCGAACGGAAGTAGCACTCCAATCTGTTCGGTAGGCGAACCAAACTTGTGTTTGTACACTCCCCAATGAAAAGACTCCGATTCAATGAAAGTGTAGAAAAATCAACTTCCAAAAATGAATGAATGATGCCATATATATAGGCTAACTGGTGATTCTACGAAAGTCACTAGAGAGAAGAGACACATTTGTTCACGGAAAGACGCGTCCGTCCACAACGAACATGTGCCATTGAAAAGATGCAACTCTAAATCAAATCAATTTTCATGCAAGCCAAATTAAAATATTATATACTAAAATTATTTTTCCAACAGGCCCAGCACGGCACGCCACGAGCACGGTACGTCACGGCACGACGCGACACGATGAAGTAAACAGACACGACATGACATGGCATGAAGCAAAGTTGGCACGAAAGATGAATGGCAAGGCACGGCATGCACGTTTGACACCTCTATAGATACCCAGTCACCTCGTTTGATTCAGGGATTAAGCATCTGTGATTGGACTAAAGTGTCTAATCCCGCCTTATCCTTTATTTGGTTCCCACAAAATGGGTTGGGATTACTAATCTGGGAAAAAATAAAAGTCCCCTTATTTACAAAAATGCCATCGAAATGTTTTTGGCCCTACAATCCATCGACCTCTCTCTCTCTCCCCATCATTCTATTCTGCCGCCCCTCTCTCTCTTCGACCAGAGCAGAGCCAGCCTCTTTCCCTCGTTCGACTGCAGCAAAGATCAACTTCTTCTCCGATCAAAGCATGTACTTCGTCGATTTCCTTCTACTCTCTCGATTTCTGTGGTGTTTTTGTTTTTCATTTTTTTGATTCTGGGCTTCTTGTTTACAGTTTGCAGCTTAACCCTAATTTTTTTTGATTCTGGGCTTCTTTTTTCATTTTTTATATATTGGAAGTGGCATGGGAACCTATAGTTTGTGCTCTTGCCTGATAGTTCCATTAGGTTAGGGTTCAAGTAGTGGTCCAATAAATGCATTTACGCCTCTCCCTATGTACATATACCTGAGGCCCGGGCACAAGCGATGTGTGCGCAAATCGTGTTATGCCAAAGGCCCAAAGATGGAAAGTGGAAAATCACGAATTTCGATTAATCAGTAGTGAAATTTGGGATGTAAAAGTAGAAAAAAGGGGAGAAAGAAATCTGGAATTTGGGGTGAGTTTTTTTCTTTCTTTAGGTAGTTGAAGGAGTAGTTTAGGAAAAAGGAGAGTGCGAGCGGCCAAGGGGTCGCCCCTTATAATAGATGATAGATATGCATGCACATACTTACGTAGATTTGTATGTTTGTGTGTGTGTATTGCCCTATTTGTGTGACTCATTTTGTCATGGCATATCATAGTCATGTGAATGTCTGTGTACGAAACCTGAAAGCAAAAAATCTTTCAGGCAAGCAACAGTTGCAAGACTTTTTCCTCCATGGGTTTTAAGTTGTGGTACTTATCGGAAATATGTGTGATTTGTGTGTCACATAGTTATTTAGGGCAAGAGGCTCATTGAGGTGCAAAGATTGGGGTCTAGGCGTGGGCCTTATTGAAGCAAGGTGCACTTACGCGAGAAAAAAGAACAAAAATATTAACCCCAATTTTTAAAATATTGAGCACTAAGACAATGAAGTTTAGAAAGGGTACCATGTAGAAAATCCATAAAATCATCTATCAAATGCCAAATACTAAAAAATTCTTGCATAGACAAGAACTAAAACGGCACCTTCAACAAAAGACAATAAAAAACAGAGGCTGAGAGAGATTGGTTGGTTCGAGTCGTAGATAGAGAGATAAGAGATCGACGTGGTGTTACTGATGTATGAGGATTGTTTAGCTCAGTGTTTTAAAAGGCGCCCGCCTCGTGCGCTTAAGCGCTCATGCGCAGGTATTGCGCTTCATTGAGTCATAGCGAGGCGCATAACACAAAGGCGCAGCTGAGGCGCTGAGCGCACGCTTAAGCACAAAGGCGAGGGCTTTACATATTTTTTGTCATTTTTCGATCAAATGCATCCTTGCCCTTCATTTGTGGGCTAAAACATGTGCCACAAAGAAAAGGGGTGATAGATAACCCTAGAATCACAAAACGAAGTAGAAGCAGCAGCTGAATCTGGAAGTATGAAGAGCCACAAAGATCTTCTTCTTCTTCGTCTTCGTCTCTAAAGCTAAACCGTTGTTGAAATGTTATGTTTTATGACATTTGATAGTTTTATAAGTGTTTGCTTATTCTTCTTCATCTCTAAAGCTAAACTGTTGTTGAAATGTTATGTTTTGTGACATTTGATAGTTTTATAAGTGTTTGCTTATGTTGAAAGTTTTGCCTATATTAGAATTCTACTTGTTGTAAAAATTGGGCCTCACTTTGAAGAGGCGCGCCTCGCGGTTAAGCTCCAGGGGACCATGGCGCCTTGGTGCATCTATCGCCGTTTAAAATACTGGTCACTTTAGCTCTTAGGTTAGGACCTGGGAAGAACGGGTACGTCAGAAAACTTGTCTTACGCATAACGGCCCTACCGGGTATGGGTGCCTGGTACCGGTACGAATCAAGTCTCCCGGGGCGGCATGAACCACCACTGGGTACGGTAAAATTGGAGAAAAATCAAAGTTTGGTGCCAATTTTTGGAGTGATTACCTGAATCTACGGTTCAATATTGGGGACGAGCCATCAAAGATGCTGAATCGAGGTTTTTGAGATCCTCAAATTTCATCGCCAGAGTTCCAACTTCATTGCGAGTGATTCGTGAGTTTGCGGTACTCTCTCTCTCTCTCTCTCCTGCCTTCTTGGTCACTCTTCTCCCTTCTTGTCTCCATCATCTTTGTATGACGTCTTCATCGTCGTTCTGCCTTCATTGTCTTTGCTTGAGTTGAAATCCCTTTGATGGTGAGATGGGCTGGGTTGGGCTTTAAAATGACAAGCTGGGTCTTTGAGTTAAAAAGAAGAGCTGGGCTTTAAATTGGAGAAAAATTATGGGCGTTTGAATAATTTAAAAGTTCCTGCATTGGTTAAATAGGTTTATGCTTGTTATAAGTAATTAAATATACTTAAATACATAAATTTGTCATATTAAATAACATACCCTTGCCTTATCCATAACCTTTTCTTATTTTTGCCATTTCCAGTGCCCGTATCGACCTTAAACCCTACCCCTTCCCCTACCCCGTACCTATGCTTCCTAGGGTAGGGCCTTAGTTACATTTTTCCCTTTAGAATTAGATTTGGTGCGAATTGAAAGAGGCCCACGAGGTGCACACCCACCCTTGGTTGTGTAGGCCTCGCCTTTGTTAAGTTGCTTTGCCTGGACCCCCAAGCGCCAAGATTGAGCCTTGATGCGCCTTGAGCCGGCGCACCTTTTACATCCCTGGTGTATAACGTCCTATTTGTGCAACTCAGTAACCATTTTGTCATGCCATACCACAATTATTTGTAGGTTTTGCGAAGCTTGATAGCATAAAATCTTTAACTTTGAAGGGTTGCAAAATTCATTCTTTAATGAGTTTACGTAGTGGTACTTACCAGGAAATCTATGTAATATATCCTTTTTCTGTGTACGTTTGATAGTTTGTTGCTCAATGATGTTCAATCTGTTGCATATTCAATGAATTCGGGTATTTATTCCTTGAGTATGAGAAGGAAACATCTGAATTTTCACATGACGAGATTTTAGCAGGATGAGCAGCAGATCAAGTCGGCATAAAGAGAAGCATGGACTCAAGAGTGTTGTTTATCAGGAAAGTCGCGATGAAGGAACTGCTGCTCGGACAAGACCTTTCAGTTTTGATGACATAATGCTCAGAAGAAAAAACAAGAAACTGTCTGGAGATGTTGAAGACGTGATTGGAGAGGCAGAAGATATAGCAGTTAAGGAAATTGAGAAAGTTTCCGATCGTTCTGTATCTGGCAGAGGTAGTAGAAACAGCAACGATTTTTTGCCTGTTGTAAAGCATCCTTCAGAGGATTTTCTGAAGGTAAGTTCCAGAAAGAGAGAAGACATCACTGCTGTGACTGGAGAGAGATTAGTGAATAGAAGAGGTAGAGACAATCGTGACGGGGACGGGTTAGTGAATAAAAGAGATAGAGACAGTCGTGATGGGAACGGGTTGGTGAATAAAAGAGATAGAGACAGTCGTGATGGGAACGGGTTGGTGAATAAGAGAGAGAGAGACAGTCGTGACTCAGAAACGAAAAAGCATGCTTCAGAGGATATTCCGAGGGTAAGTTCCAGAAATAAAGAAGACAATACTGCTCTTACTGGGGAAAGGTTAGTGAATGAAAGGTATAAAGGCAATCGTGACTCCGAGAATAAATCAAGAGCCACATTGAACAGAGGGGTTAGTGATAAAGCTAAAGGGGGCAAGGATGATAGATGGGACCACGGCAGGAGGAAAAATGATGAGCAGTCAATTAGTCATTCTGAAAATCAGTCTGAAAATAGGGATGCAAGAAATTTGGTACGGAAGGACAGATATGAAGAGAGAATTAGAGGAAACTCTGAAAAAGAAAGCAAAAACAAGCGCAGAGTTGAAGATGACGAGAAAACTAGAGAAAGGAATGTGGTGAAAAGAAATGATTCTGGGAAATGGGATGATTCGGAAACTTTTAAGAGAAATGAAAGGAATGAGCTATCACATTTCCATAGGGAAGAATCAAGACAGAAAAAGAGACGGTCAAGGAGCAGAGAGCATGATAAGGACAGGGGTAGAAGGTCTGTTTCGCTATCGCCAAGGGCACAGAAACGTAAATCGTATAATGTGTCGGTGCAAGGAGAGCTACCCTCTCATTCTTCGAAAGATAAGTCCAGAAGACAGCAATCTGATGATGACAGGCATAGAATATCCAGTAATGGTGCAAATAACCACTATAGAAGACACGACGAATCCGCAAGTCAGCTTGGTGGCTATTCCCCGAGGAAGAGAAAAACAGAAGCTGCAGTAAAGACTCCTTCTCCACCTCATTTTTCTCACCTGGAGAAAAAAAGTGCCACGTGGGATCTCCCACCTGCTGGAGCAGACAGCAAATTGACTGTTTCTTTAATTTCTAATGTTGACACTTCATATCAAACTGTGTCATCCAACAGAAATCAAATATCTGCTGTGGACCCTGCGTCTGCAAAGACTGTGAAGGCCCTTTCTGGGGTTTTTTCAAATGCCACCATTGACTCTATTCAGCTCACACAAGCAACCCGGCCTATGAGGAGGATTTATGTAGAAAACTTGCCTGCTTCATTGTCTGAGAAAGATTTAATGGAATATCTTACCAATTGCCTGGTATCTTCAGGTGTTGCCCACGTCCAAGGATCCGATCCTTGTATCAGCTGCAATGTGAGTTTGTATAAGTAATAAATGTTAATACTTAATAAGGGTTCATTTGGTTTTGTCACAAATTTGTTTACCATCATGGAAATTCAGCATTCCTAATTGTTTTTAGCTGCAGATACACAAAGAGAAGGGACAGGCTTTGGTGGAATTTCTTACACCGGAGTATGCTTCAGCAGCTCTTTCTTTCGATGGAAGATCATTCTCTGGCTCCATTCTTAAAATCAGGCGCCCAAAAGATTTTGTCGAAGTAGCTGTAAGAATTATGCAATGTTCAACTCTTTTTCTTTCTGCCTGAGGTTTTTACTGATTTTGGTATTACTGCTCTTCGTCAATTCTACATGAGCTAGTGTTAGAATTACACGGAAGGTTGTGGTATTCTTCACTTAAGCAAATAATTTGAGATGATTAAAATTGATGTGAACTAGTTGCGATGTTTTGTGATTATCTGTATGTGTTTGGTGGACTATTGGTGAAATTCAGACCTATTTTCTCTTTGTGCAATATCTAAGTTTGTCATCTATTACTTTATGGTTGAGCATTTTTTAATTCTGTTTCTGCTATTTGAAACGCTATCTAGGAGTATGGTTGTATATAGATTAGCATGATGGTTGATTATTATGATGAAGCACATGAGTTGATCTTTTTTTATAGTTAAACATGAAAGTGATATAGGTAAAGCACATATCTGTTTATAGTTGCATTAGGGAAGACAGGCAAATGTTGAAACCATGATTACCGTACGACAAAAGATCTCTCGCTGCAAAAATGATCTGATGATAGGAGCCTTATACATTTTCCTTTGACCTGATAAGCATTACAGCCTTGGATTTTGGGAACTTGAAGGAGTGCGAGTTCTACTTATATGCCATTTAGAACATATTGTGATTTCTTGTGAAAGTCCCTTAGTTGCTCTTGTATGATACATTATGTTCAAGTGACTACTTGCAAAGGTGTACAAGAATCAAGTGAAAGAAGCCAGTGCAGCATGCCAAGCCACATACATTCATACACGTGCACGTCTAGTTTAGACTGATGCTTTCTCTGGAGAGTTGCATACCGTCTAATCTTGATGGAATCATCCCTGATCATTCACAAGTATTTGGTTGCTGTTCAGATTCTCTGCTTCCAAGTTTCTTTGAAGAAAGGAAGAAACACACATTTACCATCTGATCCATAACCATTTCACTTCTTTCCCCAATCCCCAATAAGTACTGACATCGAGTGACAATAGACATTTCCACTGAACCAGTTAACCTCCATTGTAAAAAAATTGTTAAAATATAGTTGATGCAAACTAGGCTTATTAGGGATCGTATATTCTACACTGCTGATTCTTTGTGCCGGTTAGTGGGTCTCAATACATGTCATGTTCCTTTTCGGGACAAGGACTGGACCAATGGAGTCAATCCTTGAGTTCTCAACTGATTTTTAGCTCGAAATGTTATATTGTCAAAGAGAAAGTGTATCCTTAGTTCTGCTGGAGCTGGACCAATAAGCTTGACTGTTTTATTGGGTGCCAGTGTCACACTTGCGATTGACGAGCGTCTCGGTTATCTAATGGTATTGCCTCTTTAATGTGGATCCATTTTTTGTTATAGACATAGCCATGGAGCTGTCATGGAAACTTCGCGATTGAGATTAAATGTGTATTGTTTTATTTTTATTGTTATCCATCTCGAAGTCCTCTTATATAACTCTCTCAATGCTAGCATCATCTCTTTTTTCTCGAGTTCTTCTCCGTAATAATTTAGGTTTATTTTGCTTAAAACTGTGTTTTATTTTATGCATCTGTTTCTGAGGTATACTGTGGTTACTATTCATGTAGCAGGTTTTCAGACAGTTGCTATTTTCATGCAGACTGGTGGTCCTGACAAATCGATGGTTGCAGTGGATGCAATAAGTGACATAGTAAGGGATTCATCACACAAGGTATGAAAGGAAATCACTTATAGATTCTATCAGCAGCTAGAAACTACTCAGCAATCATTTTCTCTCCTAAAATACTGTACCTATGTATTACCGTATGTATCTTGATCTCTCTTTCATTATTTAAGCTACTGTTTTTGAAAGTGAATTAGATCCAATGTTTCAACTTGCATCTATGCTATTTTAAGTATTCTGATTCTTCTTTTTTTTTTTTTTTGCTCGGAAAAAGAAATTTATTAATCATTGGATTATTAAGTAGTCCGATTCTTGCGCTTAAAGAGTGAGTTATGATTTTGTGGTCCCATGTGAACATGCTCACTCATGTCAATTCAAGTTATTCGCCTGAACAAAGCCTTGTCTATCAGTAAAGTCATACTAGTGCTAAAAAAAAAACACTTGTTGAAGAATTTCTAATCTTCAAACATGAAACGATTGTGCTAGACATCTTCACATTTGTCATCTTTCAATGTGTATTATGTTCAAACGTTAGCATAGTATGCTTCAAGGTGATTTTGGAGCAGGAGTTTGAGTCCTCTTCCATACATGCACACTGTTTCAATCACGTTTTACTTTTTAACTTTTTGTAGTTTACAAGATTTCAAGGCTTGTTATACTTTTTTTCCTTTACATGCTTTGTCCATTTGGTCATCCAGTATACGAGTCAAAATGACGTTATCCTTTCTAATCTCTAGTAAAATTGGGACCCTGTTTTACACCACTGATACAGATTTCCGTGACATGGCATTATCAAAAACTGGCGTTAGCATAGTATGCTTCAAGGTGATTTTGGAGCAGGAGTTTGAGTCCTCTTCCATACATGCACACTGTTGCAATCACGTCTTACTTTTTAACTTTTTGTAGTTTACAAGATTTCAAGGCTGTCATACTTTTTTTCCTTTACATGCTTTGTCCATTTGGTCATCCAGTTTACGAGTCAAAATGGTGGGGATGACGTTATCCTTTCTAATCTCTAGTAAAATTGGGAACCTGTTTTACACCACTGATACAGACTTCCGTGACATGGCATTATCAAAAACTGGCGTTCACATGAGATATTCTTCAGACTTTTTTTTTGTTTTTTTGGTTTTTTTACTTCTTTGGATTCCAGCACAGATCTAGTACTTAGTCACCCATTCTGGATACTCAACGGCAGGATATGGATATTGTGGATTCCATGTATTCTCCATTAGTTCACTTGCCTTGAATTGTTGATATATAATTTAATGGGGATAGGAAGTAAGATGCAATTGTTACCTTGTTATGAGGGTTGGTAGTGGTACTGCTTGCGTCATGGGGGCTATTACGCTTCTTGTCGTAGTTTATGTGCTGGATGTTTTATTTGGTTGATCTCTGTTGAAAGATTTGCTATGCATTGCTCCAGATCTTCATTGGTGGGATTTCAAAGACTATTTCACCTGAAATGGTAACATGATCGTACCTTGCTTCCCTCTCTCCTTTTTTTTTTATTATTGTCCATGCGTCTGGTGAGTTAAGTTTGTAGTCTGTTTTTCCAGCTTAAGGAGATAGTTAGTGCATTCGGAACTTTGAAGGCATTCCGTTTGGATGTTAATGTGGATCATAACGAGCCACGTGCTTTCCTTGAGGTATGGGGTCTAATGTTTTTCATTCTAGTTTTTGTTACCATAATTTCTGAGTGATGAGGTTAATTCCTTGTAGACTCTTTGATATAACTCCCTAGTCTTTCTTCAGTGATTTGCTATGGCATAGTTGGTCATATGATTCATATGGTGTTTTAGAGGATGTTTTTAGTTGTCTAGTTGGTATCTATGAGTCAAGAACCCTATTATCAAAAAACAAATTGCATAGTTATTTTTAGTTTGTTCTGTACCTCCAACATTAGTACATTTTCCTTCGGATATATATTTTTGTTTAGTATCATCCTGCTGAAATGGGGAAGGAGTGTAAGTCATAGGGGAAGGGAAATGTAGAATATTGTATTAGAATACTACATAGTAAAACTTTCAACCTAATCTACTCTAGAATTCTTGTATGGTTGGAATCTTAATAACCAGAACTAAAAGTCTAAAAATCAAATGCAGCCTGGCCATCTCTTTGACTCATCTCTTGTCAATGCTAGCTGTTTATCGTAAATGATGCCATAAAGTGAATCTCAATCTCTATTCACTAAGATCTGGAATTTGATGGCAAGTTAAATTAGTACCTTACCTCCCCCATCTATACAACAAAAGTTGCCCACATCTGTATATGCTGATATTTAATACCATAATTAGTGATAGCGGTTTCATTTTCTTTCTGGAGCTGCATCCATGTTTTCATCTCTTCACTAGCTATGTAGTTTTATTGCAGTATAAGTTATTTCTCTTGTATGTAGTGAAATCTGTCTCGATACAAGAAAAGTATACAAATAAATAACTCATCGTTAGTAAAATGTAAATTTGAATCCAAAAAAGTCTAGTTTGCTGTCATGGTTTTGTTTTCTGGTTAGGTAAACTCATTAAGAATACACCAACTAAATCCAAGGACCAAGGGGATAGCCTTGAGAATCCACTACAAAAACCCCTGTTTAACACAGGCAACCAAAGCTACAAAAAACCAAACACCAATTAAAACACAAAATAGACCTGAAATGAAATGGAGACAAACTAGAACACATCCACTGTTAAGCCTGAAAATGTGACCTGCGCGCTCCCCAATGCCAGCTATCCTCAGATTCACAGCAGAATTGGGCATATTTCTCCAAGATGCCATACAAGAACTTACCTCTTGAACAATTCTGCAGCATATGGCTTCCTTGTTCTGCCTAATATTATGAAAGATGCATAAGTTCCGTGCTCCCCAAATATGATATATAGCAGCTCACTCTGCTTGCATCGAGGTTCATTTTATGTGGCGCACAGCCCAATCAATCTCCTCAGCCAAACCTCTGGGGTGTCTATGAAAACCACACTTGGATAATAGATGCAGCCATATCAAGCCAGAAACAGACCACACCTGGATAATAGATGCAGCTATGTCCAGCCAGAAACAGCACATTCAAAGAACAAATGAATATGGGTTTCAACCCCTGAATTACGGAACACACATGTATCACAGGACACCACTCCCCCATTTGAGTAACCTGTCTTTGGTAGCTAACTTCTCCATGGAAAGCTAGCCACTGAATGAAAAGCCTATCTTGGTATGTGGTGGGGAAACCAAACCATATGGAACCAAGGCCTAACTCTACATCCCATTAGCATTAGGAGTCCAAACTAACTTAAGGCAGTTGGGAAGCAGTGTAGGAGGAGTTTTAGCTATGATCTCCTGAGACACAGCATTCATTCTGGACTGCTTGAAAAACTAGTACATGTGCATTTTCCTCTCTTCATGCCTCATGATTATATGTAAATGTGATTATCTGTTCTGTTGCATTCTGATATTTATTCTATGTGCACCTCTTTCTGTTGCATTTTCCTCTTTTCTTGGATCTCTTGTTGATCGCTCTTCTTATGACTTCATCGGGTTTATTTCAGTATGTAGACCAATCAGTAACTCTGAAGGCATGTGCGGGTCTGAACGGCATGAGATTAGGAGGACAACTGTTAACTGTCGTTCTAGCTACTCCGGATGCGGCCTCATCAGTTGTATGTAATCACTTTCCCTTTTCGTGTTTCCAATAACTATTTGGACAATTCCCAGTTATTTTCTTCCTAAGACGGGAATTGAAGCAAATGTTGTACTCTATTTTAGGAAAATATTGGCAATTCGCCTTTCTATGGTATCCCTGAGCATGCGAAACCCCTTCTCGAGAAGCCCACACAAGTCCTGAAGCTTAAGAATCTGGTATTCTGTAGATTATTATTGTTTGTCTATCATATTTTTTCTATGTTAGAGTCCTGTTTTTAATCGTACAATGTTTTACCCTTGATATTTTGTCTATGTTAGAGTCCTGTTTTTAATCATACAATGTTTTACACTTTCCTTTTTAATATTTTTCCAATGAATGATTCAGTTGGATCCAGATAGCCTCTTGTCGCTGTCTGAAGCAGAGCTGGAGGAAATATTGGAGGACACAAAGTTAGAGTGTGCCAGGTCCACAGCAAACACTTAATTTGTTTAACCTACTCTCTCTCTCTCTCTCCTGATTGTACAACTTGAAGATCTGCCCCATCCTCTCTGCAGGTTTGGTGCTGTTAAATCTGTCAACGTTGTTAAGTGTAGTGACTGTCATACCAACCAGGAAACACAAGAAGTCTGTGAAAACCCTAGTTCCTCAAACGGTGGGGAAGACTTGAATTGCAAGGACAAGGAAATGACCATAGAAACTTCACAACATATTGATTTTGAGTCGGAAGAAATTAGTAGATCAGAGCCGCAAAACAATAGCAAAGAAGCTGAAGAAGTTGATAAACCTGTTGAGGGCGGAGGCATTTGTGTTGAAACCCCCCCAGACGACATAATTGAAGACAAACTATGCAATCCATCTCAAATTGATGGTAATGTGGATCTTGAATCGAAGGATCAAATGGAATACTGTGATAATAAGGTTGATGATACTATTCCGACGACAGATGCTGAGGTTGATGATGTGGAAAATGAATCAGCAGATGGGCACAAGTTGGAATCAGTGGAAGCCAATGGACAGCTGCAGGAATCTTTAGCGGAAATGGATTTGAGTGAGAGAATGGACACAGATGCTCCCGAGAAAGGTGAAAATGGAGCGAGTGTTCTGGAGGATTCATTTGAACCTGGTTGTGTTGTAGTGGAGTATAAAAGAACAGAAGCTGCTTCTATGGCAGCTCATTGTTTGCACGGACGGGTTTTTGATAACCGGATTGTGGCTGTGGACTATGTTGATTATGAAATTTACAAGGCAAGGTTTCCAAAGTAAAGTTATCGCATACTAACTTGGGAAAACGTTTAGTATTTTGTGTGATCTTACAATGAAATCTGGGCAACTACTCGATGAAGCAGAGTTTGAAATCTTGTGGCATTTTTCCGGTTGCCCATATGAAGAATTGCCGGCTGTTATTAGAATGGAGCCGAGGTTGATGCCAAAATTAGATTGTAATTTTGGTTCTTCATGTAGTTTTCACAGAACGCAAGGGAATTTTACTATGGTCAATGTGACATCAACCCGTTCTTCATGCGAAATCTGATTTTTGTATTTCATTTTGGTAATCAGTTTAGATACTGTGTTTATTTTGCCTATTCAAAATGTTGTTAGCAATTTCGAGTTGAGCATTAGTTACCAGTTTCGCATCTCCTTCTTCAAGTGATGATTCACTATTCATTTTAAGGGGGGGGGGGAACACTTGAGCATATGCATATCTTATTACAAGGCTAAAGCAAAAATGGAAGAGGTTGATATCGAGCAGGTAGGATTTTCCTATGGCAAAATGATGCCGACAAAACAAAATTTCTGTCTTTCGATTGTGAAACTCGTTTTCCCATGATTTCTTTTTCTTTTCTATGAAATTAGAAACAAACCACAGAAAGGAAAACAACCATTTTCCATGCTGGGATACAGGAAAACATCCATTCATTCGCTGGGAAATTTCTGTGCTACTACATACACAATGTATCAGTACCAAATCTGTAAACGAATCCAAAAGCATTACTAATTATCCAAATAGGTAAAAAAATTATCGAAAAACTGTTCACTGTTGGTAAGCAGGGTTAAACCATTTCATCGCCAGAGTAATAATCAGCTAAGCAGGGCTTCAGTTAAACCAAATCATCAGCAGAGTAATAATCAGCAATGAGTCGGTACATGTATGATGGGCTGTGTCCTCCTCTGTGAATGAAGCAGACATATGATCAGATTATATGGTCGTATATTAAGATAAATATTAATCTAATTGTTGGTAAGCTCCCAAAACAACACAGATAAATGAAATTGAAGTTGATTACATCAACCAAATTAGATGGGCAAAGCTATGCGTTAGATGGAAACGTTTTCCCTTTTCTAAAACCACGGGAATTACAAAGCAGAAAGTTGAGCTGAAAGACTTTTATGATACAGTAAATAATCGATTGAAAAAGGATCTTTTATTTGTTCAATAGGTTTATATGCGGCGAATCTGAAAAATTCATGGAGAAGGCAGCCTTACATGTCAGTGATGAATAGGCTAATGAGCTCCGGAGGCACATAATCAAATGCAGGATTGACAACATGAAGAAGAGGAGAACCACTGCCAATTCCAAAATCCATGCAGTCGGAAAATTCACCATATTCGATCAATTCAGATGGGCATCTCATGTCATTTAGCAAGACCTCGGGATTGTGTGGGTACGAGGGACACAACTGCCACAAACAGGCTAACTATAAGGTATAACTGTATTGCCAAGTAAAATATTAGTAGAATCATTACTAACTTGTGCAAAAAAAGGAAGTACGGAATGTACTAAGCTGCAAAACCCTATGTCTCGTAATAGCAAGCTGCGAAAACACACATTTCACAATATTTTGAGACAGTAAATTGAAAAAAAAAAACCCGCGAGTTTTTAGTTATTCATTCTCAATCTTCATCAAATGGGCATGAATAATTATTTTTTGTTTTGGTCCATATTCAGCACAAGGGACTCAACTCATATTCATAATACCCAAAATCACCATAAGTTTTCAACATCTCACTTGATGACTTCAAATCTTCCTTTCAAGTGACGGGTTGTTTGGTTTATCGAACAAAATCGTGTGATAAGCACTATGAATCATATGATTGCTACTAAAATGCTCCCTCGGGTCACCCCACAGTTTCGAAAACTACTGCTCGGTGAACCAGTACAAACTGTAGGGATTTTAAAAACTGAGGTGCTGAGTGCTGACACAAACCTTGTGCATACCAGCCACAACAACAAACGGGATAGCATGAGTGCGAGCAGCAAGTGCAACCATCCTCAACCCAACAGGTGCTATGATCCCACCATTGGACATCACCGCATGGACACCAACTATAACCTTCACGTGAATTTCCAATTATAGAGCATAAAGTGATCCACATTATCAATGGAAGTGAAAAAGCGGCCAAATTTCATAATTACCATGTTTACTCGAGAAATCATGGCAAACACCGCAGAATCAGTAATAACGGTACTCTGCACACCTCTTTCGACCAACTCTTTTGCAAGGACATGTCCCTGGTACCTGATCAAAGGCGAATGCAACGGAAAATATGAAGAAAAAAAAAAGGATAGAAAATAAATCCAATGAAAAAGCTGATTGCTCTATTTCTTGACATTGTAAAAATATGCACAAACCTTGGTGCACCCTCAGCAATGAAAACACGAAATGATCGTTTTTTCTCCTTCGCAGCACTTAGGAATCCCAAAAGTGTTCTAGAACGACCTAACGTTAATATTACCTCACTGAAAGCACCAAGAAGAGTTAAGGGAATGAAAATACTAAGTACCTGAACAGTTATTTGTTGTATGGAAGCAGAATGAAACCTATTTGAATGTAAATACCAGCATATAAAACAAGTTTAAGACAGGAAATAGGCTTATCCTAGTTTAGAAACAGTACTTTTGATGAATATGCTCTACTGCTTGATCAGCAATTTGATCGTGGCAATCATCAATCTCTCCAATTAGTTCATTAACTGCCTCGATGACATTATGCTTTAATATTCGCCTGCTCAAGTTTCTATCAGCTGCGATAAAGCATAAATTAAAATAATGTGATCAACAGAGCATATATACTGTTTTCAGCA
This sequence comes from Gaultheria prostrata, assembly GCA_036023075.1. Classification (NCBI taxonomy): domain Eukaryota; kingdom Viridiplantae; phylum Streptophyta; class Magnoliopsida; order Ericales; family Ericaceae; genus Gaultheria; species Gaultheria prostrata. Next base: position 4,075 of record JAXBDA010003988.1, on the reverse strand, counting down.
TCATTCCACATAAATTTAGGAGGATTTTGCTAATACAACAAACAAAATAAATACATTTGCCTTTTTCTCCTGAATCACGACCCATGTTCTCTAGAAGAGTATGCAATGAGGGTCGATCCAAAATACTCCTACAACCAACCGCAGCAGCAGTTGCAACATGGTTGTAATCGCACTCAGCTATATCTTCGTCATCAATTTCTGCTGATAAATTTAACCCATCAACATCACTTGTCACAGCCGAAAGATCCTCCACCCGTAAAATATGCAGTACACGCTTCACAATATTCCCAACAGCCAGCTCTGTTCCATCCATATGGTTTGGTGATTATTAGTACATACAATAAGAGAGCTATAGAGCATTAAGCCTACAATATCTCTTATCTCAGGACGGTGTAGTTACTGCAATTATACTTCTGAAATACTTTATTTGTCAAACACCTTTTCATTAATAAGTATGGAGGCACATATGCACGGACACATATCACTTATGTATGATATTAGGTTAGAGTGGTGTTAGGTTGATAGTAACATCATGACTTTGAAGTGTTCAAGAAACTGCCAGTAGTCTTTTCAGCAAAATCGAAGTTCATATTTCTAGCAGCTTCTTTCATGGAACAGTTCCAAAATAAGAACTAAAAGAGCTATTGTTATTATATGTATAAGAAACATGTACAAGATGCGGAAATGTTCTATCTTACATAGATTCGGCTACGGGTGTCGGGTGCATCTACTTATGCAAGTGTGGGATTCATGTAATTCTAGTTCTTAGGAGTAGGACAAGCAAATACAGTAACTATCCATCAATGTTGGTGAAATCCTTTCATATGAAGGACAAAATGGTGTTCACAATATGTCAAAAACCATTTCACTGGTAATACTTGAGTTTTATGCATTGCTATGATAGAATTGGACTAATTGTTAGGCCGGTGCCCGATTACATGTGTAGGACATATGTCACACTTGAATTTAGAAGCATCCCCATAACATAGGATAGTATCTTTAAACTTTTCTAAATTTCTTTATGTGTCAAGTTTAACTAGTACCCAAATATCCAAATTTTGCATTAGTGCACACTATCCAGACTACAGCCTTCAAACAACACTTTCACTAAGATTTTCCAAACGAATCAAACCCAGAATCCTATCACAGCGTCACAGAACAATAATCAACATAGGATAAAACTGTCATATGTTCATCGTGGAATGCATACCCACGGGATTTGCAGCAGTCAACTTGTCTCCTACAATCTTTACTGCCTCAATGAGTGCTTCAGCCTGGTTTGTAGACGGCAACCTTTTCTGTGAAATCAATGATCGAAGCAACTCTGCCGTTGCGCGAGCAGTGGCATGTGATCCCTCTACCTTACTGCCACCACAAGAATAGAACATCCCATAATGTGAACGAAACCGATCAAACGAATCATATTTGAGGTTCAAAATCAACTTCACTCGTGGGAACAAGAACACCACAAGACAGAGCTGTGCTCTGGCTTTAAATGGGCCCTCGCTAGTGGTCGCTAGTGGACGGTGAGATGGTCTCCCAGGATTAGTTGGGGCGCGAAAGCTGGCCCGGACCCGGACACCTAGTTATAAAAAAACAAGACCACCGCAAACTTGCTTACCGGTTTTCAAGCTTTGAAACAAACTCATTTACAAGCCCCTCAATATCCGGCATCTTTTTAACCTAAGAATGAACCAAGTAGAAAACATCAAAAAGCAACCTCAACGGCTCTGTTCGAGTATTAAGAAATTATACAACCAAAAATCAATAACAATATGGTCATCATACGACTTCAATTTTGCTTCTTTTTCTTTCCTTTTCGGTTATCTCCCTATTTTCTAGGAAATTAACTAAAACCCAGTTTAAGAATCAAGAAATTGGCAAGAACCCAATGACAATCGAGAAGAGATTTATATGCAATTACCTTGGAAAAAGTCTGCTGAGTTCTGTAAACTGGAACGGCAGCCTATGAAGTTCTTCAGGAATTTAGAAACGTCAGCAGAAAGGGTCCTCTGGAAAATATAGTTTATGAGTATTGGAGGTTTCATTGTTGGGCTTTTGTATATGTTTTTGGGGGCTAAATCTTACGCCCCGTTTGGAAAGAAACGAAACTGACAAAAGAAGAGGCAACAATTTTATTTTCCTTTCCTTTTTTCTTTTTTTTTTCTCTTTCCCTTGGTTCCAAACAAATCCTTAAAAAATAGAGAGAGGAGAAGTTATGCTACAATTTTGATTAATATTAGCGTAATTGGAATATTACTTTTTAATTAACCAAATTAATTCAAAATATGACTTTGTATACGTAGGAATGACAACGGGTCGAGTTTGGATCGGGAGCGTTCCTTCGAAATTTGATCCCCAAACTCCACACTCACCTCTATATATGTACCCATACCCAATTGAGCATACTTAAAAGTCACCAAATCCACATCCATTTGGATAACAGGTGGAACAGGTATCACCCAATACCCAGTTAGACTTCTAAAAAGAGGCAAATCACTAATTTTTTTTTTTATAAAATCTTAAGAGATGAAAGAGCCATTTCATAAATACATATCTAAATATATGACAATATTATATTCAAAATTCCATGCCTATTAGTATTATCGTAGTAATGCATTAACACAACGGCCAAACAAAGTACATAACAAAAAACATGATAAAGCAATTTACATAACAAAAATGCTAGTGAATGCAACAAAGATACATGAGTAACTAAGTGGCGAGTCGAAAATTGAAAAAAGATTACTCGTCAGTGACTAAGGTAAGAAAAAATTAATTGTATAAGAGAGATGTATATATAATGAGGAATGGGTACAATGGGGTGGGTACGGATTTTGAGTATGGGAATAGTAAAATCATAGCTTACCCATATCCAACCGAGTATTTATACTCCCTCCGTCCCAATTTCTTGGGCTTCTTTCCTTTTTTGGAAAGCTAAAAAATTTCTCGATATCTTTTAATTTATACTCCCTCCGTCCCTTTTTAAGTGTGTTACCTCGTAATTCTAACTTATTTTCTCTCTCATCAACTTTTACATCTACTTACCCTCATCAATATAATAATATCCACTAACTTTTCAAAAATGAATATACTTTTAAGGGCAAAATAGGAAATGCACCCACTAACTTTTCAAAACACACATTTATTAAGGGACATCCCAAAATGGAAATGTCTACATTATAAAAGGGACGGAGGGAGTAATACTTTTGATATTCAATATGGACTTGTTTGATAGATTAATTTTGTTAAACAAAGATTTCGAAATCATAAAAAACATTATAGATTATGAGATATAGATAATTTTTTGAGATATCCAAAAAGGTAAACAGGCCCACCAAATTGGGACGAAGGGAGTAATTACCATCATAGCCACTCCTATTGGGTTAGGAAAATGTGTAATATCCACCTCCAAATGACCGGATTGGATCGGGTATCCATGGATATGGGTATAATTGCCAGCTCTATATACGGGGTACATCAACTTATAATTAACAAAAACAATACGTGACAAACACAATAAAAAGTTGGAACAATTGAACCAAAATTCGAACCAGAAAAAATCATAAACCATGAACCATAAAGTTTGAAACTTAACCACGACTATGCCTAACTTTACATATTAGTATGGTACACACCTATTCATAATAATATTAAAAAATACGTAATATAATGTATCATTATTAGGGTAAATAATGATCTTTAACCGAATCAGTAAATACTATTCTTTTGCGAATATTATTAACAAGACGGCTATCAATCAAAGGATTCTAATTGTCTGTATATTCTACTAAGCTTTTTATTGTTTTGATCTTTTGGCTTGATATATGTAAGGGCATCCCCAACCCATCTCTATATTTCCATTTTGGAGAACCAAATTTCCCTTTTAGAGAATTCATGCCCTCCAACCCATCTCCATATGAGGTCTCCATTTTGGAGACCCAACTCCCATCCTCCATATTTGGAGACTCTCCCACCAAATGGAGACCCATCTCCATTTTCCCTTTTTAAATTAAAATCACCATTTTATCCTTTGGATGTATTCATAACAAATTATAATACCAATTGTATCCTA
>JAXBDA010003987.1:0-31346 GCA_036023075.1 Gaultheria prostrata | reverse complement strand
CTCAATGAGATCTATCAAACAAGATCCTCATTGCTTAGAAAATTATTTTTGTAACTATATTATTTTTTAGTTTGAAAATTGCACGTAGTTTCGTAGGGGGCAAACATTTTGGAACGGAGGGAGTATTTTTTTTTAAATTGAATAATTCTAAAGTTAGCACAGTGGGGCTATTATAAGGTTTAACAAGTGTATTGAAAAGTGTGTGAAATATATTAAAAATGTAAAAAGTACGCTAAAATTATATTGCCAACTGCTAATAGAAGGACCCAAATATTATGGAGTGAAAGATATGAACAATTAAAAATTATATATATTTTTTGTCATTCGTTATTTCAAATCTATTACATGGAGGGGGGAATAAGACTCGATCATTGAATGCAGTGTGGACATCCAAGAACTCTATCGCATGAACTAACCACCACTTACAATTAAAAATTACATTGAAGCGACAAACAATTTGGGACAGGGGTAGTTTAAAGTAGTCTAGAATTTCGCAGTTTTAGCCTTTTAGGGATAAATTTATAAAAGTTTAAGAACTCAAGGGGGAAGGATATAATTAAGCCTGACTATATATTCCTCTGTACAGTATTCCTCTACTTGTTTTCTTCAACAGGAAGACAACTTCGAATCCCAAACTCAGCTCTCCCTCTCTCTCTCTCTCTCTCTCTCTCTCTCTCTCACACACATCTAACCATGGGTCAGGGAACACCAGGTGGTCTAAACCGACAAGGCCTCGGCGGCGACCGGAAAAACGACGGCGACAACAAGAAGGACAAGAAATTCGAACAACCAGCCCCTCCCGCCCGCGTTGGCCGCAAGCAGCGGAAACAAAAAGGGCCCGAGGCGGCGGCGCGTCTACCAACCGTAACCCCTATCACAAAATGCAAACTCAGGCTATTAAAGCTCGAGCGGATCAAGGACTATTTACTGATGGAAGAGGAGTTCGTGACCAATCAGGAGCGGTTGAAGCCCCAAGAGGAGAAGACGGAGGAGGATCGATCGAAGGTGGATGATTTGAGGGGCTCGCCTATGAGTGTGGGGAATTTGGAGGAGTTGATTGATGAGAACCACGCGATTGTTTCGTCATCGGTGGGGCCGGAGTATTATGTGGGGATTCTGTCGTTTGTTGACAAGGATCAGTTGGAGCCTGGCTGTTCGATTCTTATGCATAATAAGGTAGTGATTTGTTTTATTTTCATTTCTGAATTGTTGTTTTTTGTAGGTTTAAGTAATGTTTAGTGTGATTGATTGTTGAGCTAGGGTTAGGGTTTGTTGACTATGTTTCGGCAAGGTAGGGTTTTTTTCCGTTCGTTTCGGATTTGTTATTTGTAATTGAGATTAACTTCTTTCCGGATGAGCCGGAAACAAGTAGTTTACGGACGGCCCATTGTGGGGCCCACGGACACCTCATCGCAATAATCTGAACCGGTCATTTTGTAGAGCCCGCATAGTGTGTATTCAAAAAAAATCAGCTTGACCCGGCATCGATAGATATGTCAAAAATTGATCTGAAATGATCCAGGCCGTTGTATTTTTTGCACCAAAAATCAATTTTTGACATATCTTTAGATGTCGGGTCAAGCTAATTTTTTGCATAAACACACTACTCTGCGGGTTCTACAAAATGACCGGTTCAGATTATTGCGATGAGGTGTCCGTGGGGCCCCACAATGGGGCCGTCCGTAAACTATCTCTTTCCGGCTCATCCGGAAAAAAGACAGTCTCTTTGTAATTTGTGATTGAGTGTCAAGCCAAGGTTAGGTTTTAGTTTCTTTTTGAGACATTGATGAATTAGGGTTTCCAGCATAGTTGTAAGAATCGCACGAATCGCGATTCGATTCACGATTCAAGTAAAAACGATACGAATCTATAGGTGAATCAAGGTTTACCTAGAATCGGTAGTGAATCATACGACTCATGGTTTGATTCGCGATTCATGCAAAAAAAGATACGAATCTATAAGTGAATCAAGGCTTTCTCACAATTATTACATTCGACTAATGTCTAATCACTTTAGCGGTTTTACCTTAATTTTGCCATATGAACTAGTTTTGTACCTATTAGGCTACAAACTTTTATTGTTATTTGTTTTAAGACTTAGCTTTCATTTTTATAATGAATATTTATATCTATATGCATATATCCATTTTTTTTTTATAGTATTTGGTTTCATGTACAAATATCTACTCTTTCCTATTGGACCATAAAATCATTAGTTTATGGTAGAAAAAAACCTTCAATGCTTATTTAAGCTTAAATTGGTCAATTTTACAATATATCTTTATTATGCAAGGGCATAGACACATATTTCAAGTATTTTTTAAACTTAGACCTAATCGTTATGATTCACGATTCGATTCGATTCACGATTCGGAATAGGGTCAATCCGATTCTCGATTCGATTCGCGATTTGACAACTATGGTTTCCAGATTCTTATAACTGGATGCATAAGGAGGTAGTTTTTTTTTTTTTTTTTGGGTTCATTTACGATTTCTGGTTTTTGTAAGTGTGTGGAGGGTGGGGATTAGTTGGGTACATTGTTAAGCTAGGGTTAGGGTGGGTTCTTTTTGTTCAGCTGTTTTTTTGTTTAGATAGGAATTTGGGTTTCCAGATTCTTATAATCTAATTGTTTCATTGTCGATGGGGCCAGTTTGTTAAGAGGGAATTAGGTCGTTTGTTGAATAAAGGTCTGTTGGAGCGTGGGTGTGCGATTCTGATGCATGATAAGTTATGTTTCTTCATTTCGGAATTGTGATTGCCGTTAGTGGACTCACGGGGAAGTAGGATTCTTATTGTGGAGTTAGGGTTAACTTTATTCTTTTGCTGCCTTTTGAGAAATTGAGGAATTAGGGTTTCCAGATTCTTAACTGCAAATAAGACTAGGAGTCTAGGACTACTAAACGAACCAAGCTACTCGAGTTTGAGTTCTTGTCACTTTGTTTAAAGCTCATTCAAATCAATCTTGAACATAGTTTTGAAGCTCGTTACAGTTTTAAACCAAAAGCTTGAGATGGTTTCGTTTTATAATCAAGCTAAGCTTGAACTTATTTTTAAGGCTCATTAAGTTTTGGAACCAGGCTTGCTCAACCACATGCTCGGCTTGTTCGGCTCATTTATCTCCTAACTGGAAATAGATCTTGTGTTCAACTTCCTTGACAACATCCTGTGATCCCCAGTGAGTTTGTGGTTTGATTTCTAGATGTAGTTTGCAACCTTCTATGGAAATTCCTGACACATCAGTTAAGGGATTTACAAGCGGGCTAGACTTGGTATTTTTAAAGACAATACTTCCCTTCAAGTACATACAAGGTGCCTGCAAAGGTGTGGTTGGGGGAGGGGGGTTGTGTGTGGTGCGGTCACAGAGTTAGCCCCAATTTTGGAGTTTATTTCCTCCCAATGTGTTAAGTAATGGGTATTGGGTAAGGAATTTTCTTGGGAGTACAATGAAGAAAGGTTGCAATACATCAGACATGTAATCTTAGCGTAAAGTTTAATTCTGATTAGTTTGAATCCAACAAGTTTCCAATGTAGATGCAGAAATTTGTATGCATTTTATTGGTTTTCATTTTTTTTTTTTTTTTGAAGAAATGTAGTATCTTTGTGTTTAAATTTTTGTTAGAATATATATGAAATTGAAGAGACACTAATCACTAGGCAAAATTGAATTGTTTGCCAACTGTAGTAGTTGCCTCTCTGCGCTGGATCTACGAGTTTAGGTCATACCGTGCTCCCTTGTCATTTGACATACAAAAGCAATCCGTATTCTCACCTCAAAGGTACGGTTTGCCAGACGTATGATCAAGGTTATGACTTATGAGTTATGTCGGTTGTGCAATTTAGAGAGGAAACATGCAGAGTTGATCTAGACTTGACATATTTTGAACCTTAAAAGGTAAATAATCTTTAAGAATCTAGCCCCGAAATAGGATACTTTATAGATACGCGAGTGAGATGATGTTAATGTGTCATGCGTCCACTTTGTGATGTTTTCCTTTTTTAAAACACCTCTTAAACATCTCTAAAAACAAACGAAACAGCAAAACAATAATGGCACCGAGTCAAAATGCGAGTTGCTTTTTAAGTGTTTTCTAACGATTCAGAAAGCATTATAAATCTCTGGTCAGGGGAGAATGATTGTTGAGTTCTTTATGAAATTTGCATTGTTTCAAGTTGATTTGGGATTTTCATGACTCCTGGCAGAAAATAATTTGAGGTTCTTGTATTATCGAATGCTTCATTCTCAGGTTCTTTCTGTTGTTGGGCTTCTTCAAGATGAAGTTGATCCAATGGTGTCCGTGATGAAGGTCGAGAAGGCTCCGTTAGAGTCGTATGCTGACATTGGCGGGTTAGATGCACAGATACAGGAAATAAAGGAAGCTGTTGAACTGCCTCTGACACATCCGGAATTATATGAAGATATTGGTATCAAGCCTCCCAAGGGGGTCATACTATATGGAGAACCAGGAACAGGCAAGACCTTACTTGCAAAGGTGTGTATTTTATGTTACATATACCACTTGTCAATTTGGCATCTTTTTCTGCATTTTGAATCTCTTCTCTTGAGCACATTACCCTGACTGATGGAATTCATTAGTTTTATCGTCCCAACCAATGTCTTTCGAACAGAACTTTGGCATATCAATAGCACACTATGATGCACGGACACGGACACAGACACGGGGACATGGGAATTCTAAAAAAATGGGGATACGGACACGGCAGGGGACACGCCACGTGTATATTTATTTATTTATTTATTATTATATATATATGGATATTAAATTTTTTTTTTTAGAAAATGAAGCAGCACCAGAAAGTTCTGTCAACTGATGAGGAGGAGGAGATCTATATGGAATGGTCAAATTACACTTTTTTACCCTAAGTTTTGATTAATTATAAATTTACCCCAGAAAGTTAAAAAAAAAATCAATTTTACCCCCGCCGTGTCCCCATCCGTATCCCCGCCGTGTCCCCCCATGTCCCCGCCGTGTCCCCCTCTAAAAATTCAAAATAGCCGTGTCCCCATCCACGTGGCGTGTCCGGACACGTGTCCCGCCGTGTCCCTGTGTTCGGACATTGCGATACGGGTACCCCGAGAGGTGTCGGTGCTTCGTAGATAGCACATCATTTATTTGAAGATGTCAATCATATTGAAATTCCTTCATTAGTTTTATTGTCCCCAACCAATGTCTTTAAAACAGAACTTTGGCATATCAATAGTACATCATTTATTTTGAAGATGACAATCATGTTTAAAGTCCTCTATTTAAGGGGTCGGTGTTAATTCTTTTGCTCACAACCGAGTGATTGCATAGATTGCTTAGGGCTTTCCCTTCTTGTAGAGCTCATTGAATATTCTGTCATACTTTTCATGATTTCTTAATTGAAGGGCAATATGAATCCTATTTTGCAAAGCATATTTCATAGTACGAGGTTATTGGCTTAGTCGAATGTTTAAGTTTCACCATGTTAGATCGGCAAGAATGCTAATCGCTAGCTATACGAATGAGCCTGAATTCTTGGAGTTATACTACCTTTCGAAAAATTTCCTTGTACCCTTGTGTGCTTATGGTTAGTTGGGACTTGGGAGAATTTGTATGAGTAGTCTTTACGCTTTAGCGACAGAGTCTTTTTGTGTTCTTACAGGCAGTAGCAAATTCTACATCGGCAACTTTCTTACGTGTTGTTGGAAGTGAATTAATCCAAAAGTACCTGGGAGATGGTCCAAAGTTGGTGAGGGAACTATTCAGAGTTGCTGATGATCTCTCACCGTCGATTGTGTTCATTGACGAAATTGACGCAGTTGGTACAAAAAGGTGTGCCCCTTAATTTTGCTGACTGATATGAAAACTGTATTCGTCGCCTCTTACTATTGTGCATTATTAATTTATTTTTGCTCTATAGGTATGATGCTCATTCGGGTGGTGAGCGTGAAATTCAGAGGACCATGTTGGAACTGCTGAACCAGTTAGATGGTTTTGATTCGAGAGGAGATGTCAAGGTTATTCTCGCGACAAACAAAATTGAAAGCCTTGATCCTGCTCTGCTTCGGCCTGGTCGAATAGATAGGAAGATTGAATTCCCACTTCCCGACATTAAGACAAGGAGGCGCATTTTCACGGTACTTGCATGGCTTGAAAACAACTACATGAAAAGTCTGGATACCTTGAAACTTCTTCACTTACAAATCTTGTTATGCGTGAAATGCAGATACATACTTCAAGGATGACTTTGGCTGATGATGTCAACTTGGAAGAATTTGTTATGACCAAGGATGAATTTTCTGGAGCTGATATAAAGGCAATATGTACTGAAGCTGGTTTGCTTGCTTTAAGAGAGCGCCGCATGAAGGTGAGACAATTTATTACCCAAGTGATTAGGTGCATGAACTGCATGTTTGGCTAATTCTCATATCATGTTACTTTTTGGCTCTTTTGAATTAGTTATTTGTCCTGTGTGGTTCATATGAGCTGAGAGTGAGGATTGTAGATTTGTAGGTTGCAACAATGTTATTTTGGATCCTTGTTATGGTCAAGCAAATGGTTAAGGTTTTGGGGAAGCTGACTCTCTAGTGGTTTTTATTGTCAAATTTGATCCTGTTTCAAGTCAACAAAAGGCATAAAAAATGGGGTGGGTGAATGGAAGAAAGGATTAAGGCCCCGTTCTGCTAACTCAAAAGGCCAAAAGCCAGCTTATTGCGCTTTTCGAGACTGGTCATACCCTCACAGTACATCACATAAAAAACCACAAATAGCCAACGTGTCTTTCGAGCTCTCACATAAAAAGGCTAAAAAGCCAAAAAAGCCAAGTTAGTGGCACACCCCCCAAGCACGGATAGGGAGGTGGTGAGAAAAGTAGATGGGTTATATCTGATGTGCCTGTTTCTACTGCTAATTCGCATGGCCCGTATTCTATTGAACTGTTTGTTTGAAATTTGTAAACACACCATGTCAGAACCATTCACACGGAGTTTGTTAAATGTAAGCGAGTCTACATATTTTGTATTCCTACTCCTTCCTTTTTATGTCATCTAATGCCCACTGTAGTGACTCAAGATTTTCCGTTTTAGAGAAGGGGAAGAGAACAACAAAGTAAGGTACTGAGTTTGTAGTGCAAACTCAGGTACTTAGTGATATTGCAGATAAATAGATATGGAGTAACAGTTATCTAGGCTAATGTTTCATTTGAGGTTGCTTCTATTCAGTTATTAGTCGATGGCATAGGAGGTCCTTACTTCTTTTCCTGTGAATTCAGTGCTTGGGATTGTGAATGCTTTATAGAGCCTCCGGATCTTTTGAGTCAGTTCTCTTATGAAGTGTTTTTATATGCCTCAGGTTACGCATGCAGACTTCAAGAAGGCCAAGGATAAGGTTATGTTCAAGAAGAAAGAGGGAGTTCCGGAAGGGCTCTATATGTGAAAATACTCCGTTCTCTGCAGACACAGTCGTGTATTGCTTGTTTCTCTCTATTTTCAACTACATTTTTCCTGTGTTTTCTTGTTAAACGATTGGCTGTGAGACTAAAAGTGCATTGTCATCCTTGGCGGTACTATGGAAGCTCCTGTAAGGCAAACTATTGGTTCAATTGTTCAGCAATCGATTAAACTACTTATTTCCTTACGATGGATTTATGTCTGGTGTGGGAAGTCATCGATTTTATTTACCATAGAAAGCTACTCCAAGGCGTTGATGAATCATTTGAAAGTAAGAGTTACATTCTGGAAGGTTAATGTTGGTCTCAGATGGTACAATTTCTTGATGCTGGCTTCTGTCTTTTTTTTTATGCTGGCTTCTGTTCACTTGAAAGATAATGAGTAGACATGGAAATGAATAATCAAAATTTGTTGATGCTGGCTTCTAGATCATACAAACACAAACGAAAGAGAGCGTAGCAAAGAAATACCCACGGAAAAATACAGCTCAAATTGGCAGGGGTAAAATTGGGAAAATGCCAATATTGGCATATGGGCATGGGCAAATCAGGAGAATTGGAACAAATATGGCAAGCCTCCAATTTTGACTTTTTTCGCACCGAATTAAAGTACTAATCGAGATCTTTAATACGGTGTGAAAAAATTTGAAAAATCATTCACGGATGTAGTTGATTTTTTGATGTGAAAAATGGCACGAGAGAGAGAGAGAGAGAGAGAGAGAGAGAGAGAGTAACAATTAGGAACGGAGGGAGTACTTATTGTTTACTAGTAACTTTCTTCCGCACCTCTATAATGAACCACGGAATCACCCTTATTAACACCAAAAATGTTACTATCCCAGTCATACACGAAACAAACCAAGTAATAAACTGAGGAACCAAGGACAGAAATTTACTAAGCCGTATTATCATACTGAATTTTTTCGAATGATAAAAGAGAAAAGGGTGAAAACACCACAATCGTATCCTCTGGCCATGGTTTTCCCAAAATCCAATAAGGGTGAAAACACCATAATAGGCAAAAACTAGGAGGGGGAAACCCTAAATTTTCACTACCCCTTTTCAGCTAGCACAAATAAATGTGATTCCCATAAAGAATATTGTGGACGGTTGGGAAACCAGCCCACGCTTTTGTTGTGAAAATGAGGCGAAATAAGGGAAAAAGAAAAATTTAGAGTCGTCACCCGGGGTTTTATTTTTAGAAAATGTCAGGTACGCGAGGAACCATTTAGAAAAATAATGACTCTTTTTTGTGTCGCTGAAAAAGGGTTTGATCTGCGAAAAATAGAGATTTGGGTTCGGGAGCCAGGTTACCCGCGGGGAAGGTTTTCTTTGAAAAATGCATCCCGCGTGCCCGGAATTTTCCGGTCTTTACTAAATATTTGTGGGATTTTTCTGAAAAAGATTTTATTAAAAAAAACTTTTACACAAACAATTTATGAACAAAAAGAAAAGAGAGAGAATACATTTAAAGAAGCAAATGATGATAATAAATCACATAAGAGACAAATTGACACGAAGTATTAAGGGGGAAGGACTAAACAACAAAAATAGGAAACTAAAGGGGGTAACTGTAATAAAAGATTTATAAGTTTTTTAGAAAATAGAGTGCCAGAAATCGCAAAACAGAGCATCAAAATCACATTTTGCCACTGACACCGTACGGTGTCTAAACATATACCGCACGGTGCCTATGCTGAAACCGTGCAGTGCCACTGTTGAACATCTTTCAAAAACTTTGTTCTCAAACCAGGGAAGGAAGGTGATGTTTTCTTGATGTAACAAAACATAATTTCTCAACCAAAACATTTTGAAAAGATTTATAATGTACATTTATTATTCAAATGTCGTAAAACACATTTAACGTGTTCACGGCATTTTCTCAAAGGCGAAAATGACTCACGGGTCACTCTATTTGATGAAATTCGAATTCGCCGGGTTCGGAGGAGGTATGGAACCTCTCCTAAACCCAGCAAAGACTCCCCTCAGAAGAAATGAGCTTGAATCAAAACATGTATTATACCTCGGAGACGAACCGATTGGGGATGAGAATGAAGGCTTTCGGCTTTCGGACTTATAGAACAAAGTGAATGTAGTGATCGGAGATAGCAAGGTCTCTGAAGAGGCAAAGGTTTCACGAAGTAATTTTTTTTTGATTTTTATGAGATACGTATGTCTGAGTAAGAGGTCTCTTGGTACCCAAATTGGTCGACGAGGGTGAGTATATATAGGCAAAGGGTTGCCGTACTCTCCCACACAAAATGATGAGCTACAGTAGGGGTAACGTATCACGCTACGATTTTGAGCTGCTGGAACGAACGCGGGAATCAGGGAGATGGGACACAGGCACCGTGCGGTGTGCAAGGAGGTGCCGCAAGGTGTGGCTAAAGAAACCGTACGGTGTCAAGAGATTTCTGGGCCGTGCGGTTCTGAAAGGGAGGCCGTACGGTTCAGGGTTTTTTTTTTGGGTTTTGGCTCTTTGGTTTATTTTGACCCGGGGATCGTTCCAAAGTATATTCCGTGCTCTTTCATCATCGGGGATGCACGAGTCATCAAAATTGGGGTGTCTACAAATATCACAGCAAACTTTCACACTCAAAATCACAAAAGATCAAGCTCTAGAGTTTTTTACAGCCATGTTTGCTCGAGAAATCAATAGAACAGGGGATGCAAACCTGCTCTTTGATGGAAGATGTGTACCGGCAAGCATACCATTCTTTTATTGGTTTGATGATCTCAAAATTGAACTTCCTATTACATAATAGTCCCTAAAAAAACTACAATTACGGTTGCATTAGGATGAAATTTTTGTGTCCGCCACTGGACAAGTAGTTCTTGGTCTTAGTGCATATTATTTTTGCGCCAATTTCTATTTGAGATGATATTTGGATTACACGTCTAGGGGTAATTGGAGCAAAGTTGACGATCCTGTACCGGCAAGCATACCATTTTTTCTATTGGGATGATACATATTGGTACGGGTGTGTATTTCGGTACCGTTTCAGATTAACCGCAACATCTGTTTAATTTTATGTACTTACTATATTTATGAATAACCAAAAAACTTCGTAGAGAAATAAAAAAAATTCTAAGAGTTTGATGTACTCCTTAACATCAGTACTAATAACAAGTTAGTAAGATGATTAACACATTATAGAATCTAATTTCTTTTTTTAATTATCTTAAAATTCAATCCATTTTTTAGCAAGAGGGAAAAGAAAAAACATAAGTATCCCTGTACTGGCTGAGATTTTGCTACAAGCCTGGTATCGATCGAAAGATTACCGGAGGCCCGGTACGATACGGGATTGATGGCATTGAATTTGAGGCATGGGGGTCACCCTGGACCTGTAGTGTGGGTTGCATCACAGGGGTGTAGCGTGCGATTCACCTTGCTCAATGACATTCTTAGCAATTAGAGATAATTTACTTTCTATGTTGTGGGAGTATATATTCCATCTCCTCAAATCCTTATGGCTTATATATGTTGGAATGTACTATAGTTTAGGTGCACACCATCTCGTACTCAATTTTGCATATCCTTATGGAAATACTGGACAAAACCAAGCTTTTACCTTTTCTTTTTGTCCTTGTTTCCATAGGTTTGGCTAGGAATTACTCTAGAACTTGGCCTTCTCCAAATGTTTGCAAGCAGCAAAGATGGAAAGGAATCAGGTATGGGACATAGCAATCCAACCATAATGTAGATGATTAACACATTATAGAATCTAAAATTCAATCCATTTTTTAGCAAGAGGGAAAAAAAAATATATATACACAAGTATCCTTGTACTAGCCGAGATTCTGCTACAAGCCTGGTATCGATTGGTAGAGATTGCCGGAGGCCTGGTACGATATGGGATTGACAACATTGAATTTGAGCTCTGGGGGTGACCCTAGATCCTGTAGTGTGGGGTGCATTGGAGGTGTGCAGCATGCGATCCGAACCGTCCATATATACAATCAATGGTCTAGATTTCAAGTATATACTACAGGTAAGGTACTTATTTTTACTCCCTCTGTCCCAATTTAATGTCCCCTTGGAGAAACGTGTATTTTCTTGGACGTAAAAAAAATGTATTTTTATTTACCCCCAAAAAAGAGTATTTTCATACAACTTTTTTAAAAAAAATCCGCACCGAGAGCACTTTACTTTTGGTGTGAAGAATAAAAAAAAATTATAAAATGAAAACATATTTTTTGGGGGTTTGAAAATGCACAGATTCCCATAATGGACACTTAAAATGGGACAATTAAAAACACGTTTGGACGATTCGGATTGCTCATTACATCCTTGTAGTGCAGGGTAGTGCACCCTGCACTACAAGTCCCTGGATTCACCCTAGACCGCTGAATCTTCTCCCTTGTGCTGCATCTTCTCCTTTGACAAAATTGAGAAACTAAAATATGTTTAATCACGTATTGTAAGGGAAATGCTAATAACAACTCATTGGGTTGTGCATAAGGAAGAAGAGAACAAAAAAACACAGTTTTCGATATACCTTAACACTTTTTAAGGCACTTAATACATTGAAAACTGTATTTTTTATCCTCTTTCTCTCTTATTCACAACCCAATGGGTTGTTATTAGAATTTTCCTTTTTATTTTACACAAATCTCTTTTGGCAAACATATACGTACTTGTAATACTACATAGTCATGTCTGTGTGCATATATGATATCATGCAAGGTTTTAAATATTCAACGGTCATGACGTAACGGATTCGCAAGTATCGAACGATAACGTTACGGGAATCATTTGTCACGGTCGTGAATTTTTTAAAATTATTTTCTACCATATAAAATTAAAGGCCCAAATCACCCGGAACGGTGAAGTATCGACCGTCAATCGGAAATGGACCAATTTGTATCGGGAACCAGCCGATACGCTTGTGATTTTTCATGTCACCGGTATATCGGCAGTTTAATGGGTTCGGAATGCTCAAAAACAGTTACATATTGGCCGAGGCCTTTATATTCAAGTACTTGCAACTGCTCCTTTCTGCTATCTGTAGTTCTTCGACACAAAATCTGAAATCTTCCTTACTTTTGCATCGTTCTTCATCTGTTGTATAATGTATACAGCTTTGTAACCGGTTTCGCCAATTGAAAGATCAGATCATGTTTGATGAAAGCATTTGGAGTCTGCAGAGGTATGGTTTTCTTCATGCTATGGAAGTTGTGCGGATTAAAAATACTCAGCTTATATTTCCACGTTGCAAGCTGGCTTTGGCAACATACCTGATTTCCCGAAATAAGTTATGTTTGGCATCAGCCCTCGCAAAGGCGGAACCAGTAAAGAGCTATGGGGCCAAGGCCCCCGCCTCGTTTTCGGGGTTTTGTTTTTTTAATTTTATCATGAATACTTCCAAGTTTTTTTTTTTTGAATTGGGAATACTTCAAGTTTACATGATCAATTGGAAAGTATTTTTAGGAATTGGAAAGTTCAAACAACATTTTCAAGAATGGAGCTTAATCATTTTGAGTATAATATCGTTCGGCATCTGGAATTTGAACAATTACGAAGTATTTTCGGGCTATATTAATTGTTGATTGAGACTAGAAGATGAGCAACCTACTTAGTTGTCTACATAATGGTGGTATTTGTGCTTACTCTTCATAGTTTGACCCCTAGTTCACGAAATCTTGATTCCGTCCCTGAGTCCTAGTTGAGACTTGAGAGTGTAGCATAGAACTATGTGGTAAAAATGGAAAAATTCGGACTTTTAGTTGTATCTTTTTAATATGGTGGCACCTATATGAAAGTGAGGCATTTATCCGTCGACGATGGTGTTGATTACTTTGTCATAATCTATATGTGAACTCTGTTATGCCGCTAACGGCAAAGTTATGTAGCACGGACGTCGATGCAGATACGGACAAGGTCATGGGAATTCGAAAAAAATGGACACGGACACGACCGGGGACACAATAAAAATAAAAAAATAAAAAAATAATTATATATAGGGGGTGGTGGTACCAGTGACACAAAACTTAACACAACATTTGACACAACACCCTTTCGGATCCCACAGTGATGTTTTGAACCATTGATCTTTCTTAAATGAGTAAAATATGAGGTCCTGTGAAAATTTAGTTCCATGGGATATCGGTAAGCTATGTTATGCGGACTCTCGTAATGGTATAAAGTACCCGTGTCGGACACTCGACATTTGGATAAAGGTGTGGAATATATGTCCAATAAGTTTAGTAAGACACTTCTATAGAAAACCTAATTGTAATTCGAGTTTATCATGAAAGTATGCATTAACCTCTCTTATTATTCGTGAAACGCGCTATAGAACCTTAAAGCACCATTTTATGTAAGAAAATACACAAAAAATAGAAACAAATTTGAATATTTTCCTGTGTCCCCGTGTCCTTGAAATGAGAAATAGTTGAATCCGACACCTAGATACATACCCGTACCTAAGTCCACCTGACATAGTCGGTAAGTGCTTGATTCAAACATTTTTGAAAATACTAGTTCTTGTCACAACTTTTGCAAAATTGTTTGGGTCAAGTACTAACCGATATCTGATTGAGCTGATTTTTTTTTTGCAGGGCCCCCTATTTTACTCATTTAAACAAGATCAACAGTTCGGAACACTAGTTTGACACCCGGAAAAAAAATCGTGTGTCAAATGTTGTGTTGTCACTGGAATCGCCCCCTTATATATAAATATATTATATATGTATGTAGTAACAGTTTATATACACAAAAATATACACTTTAGTTTTGTGATATTTACATTATTATGTATTGGAATATACACACATATGGTACACACAACTACGGAGATATATACATCGAGAGAGGGAGGGAGAGAGAGTAAGATCGTGAGTGACCCCCTCCAAAAGATAATTTAATTTAAGGGGCACACCACGTGGCATGTCCAATACGTGTCCTTGAGTGTGCCCATGTCCCATACGGGGACACGGCGACTTTTGGAAGTGTCAATGCTACATTGCCGCTAAGAGATCATTGTGCATTTTCTTTAACATCTCGGAAACCATCACTCTTGAATTCCTCTCAGAATCGGGCCCTGACCTAACTTTGGCAGCGGTAATGGCAAATGGAGCCTGAGCCTCTCTGCAAATCATCCGATTCCATGCTCATTAGCATATGCCCGATCCCATACTCGACACGGTGGCTGGCTCTTGTACCACAACAGATATGATACCCTCTAGTCCATCTATAAATCCCATGGTTTACACACGAGGGGTGGGTTGGCATTATCAGTCGTCATCTTGCCTCGATCTAATCCCGTTATCATTGATCATGCATAACATGTTTTTATACCATGTTCTTGACAGTTTTGTTGCATTTTCTGATGGGACTTGATTCATACTTGAGCCGTTGACATCTTGGAAACCATTGCCTTGAATTCCTATCAGAATTGGCCCTGATTTACACCTTCGGCAGCCAGAATGGCTAATGAATCTGGATTATAACGGTTATCAAACACGGCCTAAGAGTATAGTTTGAATTAGACTTGTGGTCTGTCCTTTCATCAACTTTGTTGACATATGGATAAATTACTCGGATCACGCATAGCATGTTTTCAATATCACAGAGGATTAGCTGAAACCAACTTAAATATTTTGGTCTTGAAATTTCTGTGGAGAATAATCTTGGAGAAATGAATAACTCAGTGTTTTTCTTGCAGCATCTTCTAGTGAAATCCCTAATGCTTTAGAGGACCAAAAGTGATCGAAAGTACTCCATGAGCCCCACAAG
Source organism: Gaultheria prostrata (assembly GCA_036023075.1). Lineage (NCBI taxonomy): Eukaryota > Viridiplantae > Streptophyta > Magnoliopsida > Ericales > Ericaceae > Gaultheria > Gaultheria prostrata. The sequence continues at coordinate 16,173 of JAXBDA010003987.1, read as the reverse complement.
CTATTCGTATATATCCAGCAAGATATTGAAGATCCTATGTTTATCCTTTTGTTATCTTTCGACGAACCTATCTTCCCATTCCATTCAGTTAATTGGTGAAATATTTATTGGTTTCAAATTTGGTTGCGACAGAGAGATATTATTACTTCTTTAGACACAGGAATCTCCGGGGAAGGTTGGGGGATGGGAACTACGGGGTTGTAATGCAGAATCTGGGCCAAGATAGAGCTTTTGTTGCATTTTCTGGTGGGATCGTGCCGTCCCAAGCCCAGTTTAGAGTTAGAGGCATCCACAATATTCAGACCATCATCAAAGATTTGTCTTGGTTGTCCCCTTCAATTATACAATAAGAAAAGGCATCTTTAGGTTTGAATATGGAATATGTATTCAGGGGTGCTCGGGCTCCTGCGCCAAGCAACATATTCTCACATATTCTAATAGTTTTTGAGGTTAATTTAGAAAAATTCTATGGGATTGGCACCTGCAATTCCCGTGATGAAAAAGAAAATCATAAAATTTCTCTGTGTGTGAAAAAAAATCCATAAAATTCCACGTTATTAACCATTTTTTGGCTCTATTGTAAAATAACATGACAACTACGTAATATGCACAGTATAATCTTTCGCTGACAAAATATACTTTTTGTTTTCCATATAAAAGTATATTCCATGTAATTCAGGCTCTTGCGAGATACAAATCCTGCGTCCGCTCTATATTGTTTTCAATTATTGGTATCCAAGTGTGCATACAAGTCATTGCCATGCATTTCCAGAACTCAGATTGGAACCTTTATTTAATGGCTATTGTATTGCTTTTTCTTCCTTGGCTTACTCTTATCATTTAGGTTTCCCCATCCCTTGTTCTCCCCGCCAGGTGCCAAATGCCTAAATCGTACTAGTATTTATGGGAAAAAAAACTATGGTCTTGTCTGATGATTCAATTAAACTCTAACGATTAAACTTTTTCAGATACTTCACAATGGTGCTTAATGCCATGAAGGTACTGCCACTTAAATGAGGAAAAAGTTTGTCTCAGATTGGCTTCAACAGATCGTGAAAAATATAAGTACTTAATTAGTACTATGTTTTGCATCCGTTTTGTAAGTTCGAGTGATTATTCAGTGCTCATGGATTATTTGTTTACTAGTGTTACTTTTGAAATTATTTTAGTAATATCCCCATCATCCAATTATGATATGTTTGGAGAGTTGGAGACCCAAGCCCAACAACTCACTCAAATACATGTGAGACCCACATACAATTATGGGTATAGGTCTCGTGTGCATGTGAGTGGGTTGTAAACGGTTAAGATCGAAATAGTTGTACAAGTAGCATTTTTGTAAAGTATATCCAATAGTAGCTATTTCCTTCACTCATTCTTGATGGAACCCATCTCTATTCATTCCAAGCTGGATTTGGTGGTCTATTCAGATATAAAGCAACAATGAATACATAGATAGTGACAAGCATCAAGGCTGAACTTTTGGATATGCAACCCTTCAACATGAGTGATTCTAATGGGAAATGTATGAATTAATGGTCTCAATATGTTAGTAGTATATAATCTGACAAAAATGCAATGGACAAAGGTGTTCATGCATAGATCCGGACACAAATTTGTTCATAACTGTAAGATGTAGGTAGTTTCCACGCTTACCGCGTGAGACCCACATAAACCGAACGATTTCCGGACACAAATATATTGGGATCCGCGCACGGATTTTTGATCCCGTAGCATTGCTCTTAATCTGATCCCACCTCCAATTGGGTCAATAGAACATGCTTCATCAAAGAGAGAGATGCAAGTCGCGGTAGTGGAACAGGAACTTGGTTCCAATTAGCTGTCCAGCACACTGAGAGAGAGAGAGAGAGAGAGAGAGAGAGAGAGAGAGAGAGAGAGAGAGAGAGAGGTGCTAGCCATTTTTTTGATGTCAATAAGTTGAATTAGATCAATGAAAGCAAGGCCGTCCAAATTTCAAACAAGATAAGGCCATGCCATCATGATCAATGAAATACTTTTAACTTTTGAGAAATTTGCCAAGCAGTCCCTGTTTGTGACCACCCAGCAATAATAGTGATGGGCTTGGGGACAGCTAAAACCAACCTCACGAGAGGTTATCAGCTCTTCAGGGTTTGACATAATCCAACACGGGTCAAAAAATATGGTACATAAACCAAAAGGAAATGGCTTGTCGGTTAGTTTACTTTTGAACTGCAGAGAACAGTTCGTATAATCTAAGTCGTCTGAAAGTGTTCTTGATGGTTCAGATTTGCCGAAAGTATCCATCATGTGAGATGAGTATCTAACCTGTAGGATACTTCTGGCAATTTAGACCATTAATTGTCAACATAAAATGGCTGAGATTGGACTGCACCGGATCCAAATAAAAAAAATAAAGGACCTCAATACAACGGGCGAGAAATAATTACATTTTAGCCCCTGTTTCTAATGTATAATCAAGCAGAGGATAAACTTCGGTCGTTATATTGTTGGCTGTTGCTCTTCCCTTGCACTACAAAACTGAGAAGGCCAGAGCGCCTTTTGTTAATCCATTTGCCGGTATATCAACCTGCAATGTGGAGATATTTTCAGAACTTATAAAGACTTGACTTACTAAAACCAGCCGCGAACAGCCTCTTTTTTTTTATACAGTAGGGCGTTATTGATGGTAATTTCTCAACCAATGTGAAGAACTTGTGTGCGTGTTTGGGTGCGTGTGGAGATAAAGAGACAGAGCAACCATAACCAAACCACAGAATTAATAGGCATACCAGCCTGGAGATTATGATGAGTCTCAACTTCCCTGCTGCTATTTGGCTTGCTGGTACTCGGCTGCAACATTGCTTGATTCTGCACAAAAACAAAAGGACGACCCCATCGTTGAATTCTACTAACATTCTGACAATGTTTAAAATCGGAAGATGCCATATTTTGTACTACAAGCTCCATTTGAAAGGTAAGTGGAGTCCAAACATACCTGAGGCAACGGTAGTTGCATATGGTGGAGACCACGAAACTGCTGATAAGGATCGGCAAAGCTGGGCATCCAGGGTGGGATGGGATTTTGGATAGAGTTTAGCAAGAGATCTGACTGACTAGTTGCTTGGATTCTGGTTGGATCATGTGAAGGAATAGGAGGCGGCATAGGAAACGCTGGCATTTGGAATGTTGGACCCAGCCGTGCATTCGCAGTTGCTGAAGGCAATCCTGGACCAGCTAGTACAGGGGCAAATGGCATCATTGGGCGATTCATTCCCATTTCCATACCCATACCCATACCCATTCCCATTCCCATACCCATACCCATACCCATACCCATAGGTGGCATGTATTGCTGAACGCCAGGAAACATCATGGGAACCATGGTGCAACCCATGGACATCATCTGCAGAAATTGAATGGAAAATTCAATCTTTTGGGTAGGTAGTTGCTCGTGGAAACTTCAAGGCAGGGTTCTGGTCAAGCAAGCCAGAAAGTCCCTTTGTTTCCAAAAATGAATCCTAACGCAACGTCTAGGATTACGACATAAATATGACAAAATTATTCCTGCACATCAGGAACCTAAAAATATACTAATCAGTCAAGTCTGAGTCACTTTGAGTGGTAGGCTTAATAGTTGATGAATTTGGGGGCATCTACTGGCATGTAAAAATAATGTGCCTTTCAAGGCATACCTGCACTTGCTGTTGGAGTGACTTCAAGTAGTCAATGGCTTCATCCAACATTGAGGCTTTGTCCGACTGCAATACAGGTAAGGAGAAACATCGGTAAAAGAACAAAGGGGAGTATCCAATTTAGGAAACAGTCCCTCCATGGAGACACATAGGTAATAATGTGAAAAAAGGTGTTTTACCTTGTTGCAACGAGGTATGAGTTCTTGTAAAGCCTTCATCTTTTCATTTATCCTATCACGACGTCTCTGCATGGGATGCAATATTAGACCCATGTATGGAAAACCCATGTCAAAAGGGAATGCAACATTGCAACACCACCATATCAGTTAAAAGAACAGACCCTCTCTGAGAGATTGTGGACCTCTGCAGCACGAGATCTCTTTGTTGATGTTGATCCACGAACTTGCTTCTTTGCATCAGGAGATTCAAACTCAACATCCTGCGGCAATCAAAGAGTACCAGACCTTAAAAAATGACCTTAGTTACACAGATCATGCAAAAATTCCAACCCCGAACAACCCCGAGAATAATATGAGTAATAGACCATATTCTGGTAGTTCATTGCAGTAGTAGCAAGCCTACCATTTCTTATGCAAAGTTCAGATGACTTGGATCATATCTATCATACATCAAGCTTCTGGCCACACGTCCTATTATGCAGCTGCTTCGTCATTCTGCCACTGGATATGGCTGGTCTTATACAGTTAAATTACGGGTATGTTACGACCACACACTTCGACTACAAAATAGTACAATTGAAGCACTCTTCCACTTTACCTATCCTGCTTTGTTTCTACTTCAACGAAGTAATCAAGCTTAACCTATCCTGTTTATTCTTTGTAGATATCCGAGTGTAATCAAGCTCTGTTACCAGAATTTGTACAACTTTATCTAGTGACTTATTAATCTCAGAGCTTTTCCCAAAGTTCTAAATCACTCTGGATCCTATTTTCGGTAGAATGCACGCGATCACAAAACCTCCTTGTAAAAGTGTCTAATTGACTAAAGCAAAAAAGAAAAAAGGTTTAATACCAGCGGTCCCCTTTACCCAGTGGTAAACCTACACTCTAGTGGGTGAAGAAAAGATTTAATTGCACCCTTTTGAGAGAACTACCGAGGCGTTATGCCACTATTGCCTTTCAAGATTTTGTAAATCACTTGAAATGCTCACGAATTTTATCACCTATCCTCAAATTACTCAAATACTTCGACGGATGTTTCACAACTCAATCAAACTAATCCATGCACGCACTTGTCAAACTCCAAATCGGCCCGGCATTGGCATCAAACATTTATAAAGAAACCCTACATTTTGCTACAACGAAAGTGCTCTCTCTGCTTCTCTTCTATTGCTTTAGATGATCATATGACGAGAGAGACTGTGTGTTTCTATTATAAGATAGATTGGATTAATTTAATAAGCAGGAATTAAACTTGTACTATTAAAATATAGGTTGGATTAATTAATAAGTAAGCTTTATTTGGGGCGTAGTGCCCTCAAATTCATTTTGGCGGAACTCCTCTCCTAGAAGGCATACAAACAAGTGACAACATAAGGACACAAGCCTTGTTCGTTTTGGTTTTCAAGAACCGGTTTTATCAATTATTATCCAATTATTATACTTATTTTTAAATATTATTTTTATTTTTCCCTCTATCTTTCTTTAATCATTAATCCCTATTTTTTTAATTATTATCTCTATTTCTCCATCTAATCATTACAAAAACCAAAACTCAAAACCCAAACCAAACACAACCCAAATCTCGTCATTTGCGCCTAAACATTAATTTATGGATCTCTCCGGGAGTTTTGTTAACCCGGTACGAAACATCATTGGGTGGTCTTGGGCGGGGCCGACCGCCCAATCTCTAACACTTCTTGTAGGGTCTAGTACCAAATGGGTAACGAAATGGTGTTTGAGCACCACATGACAGTGTCATAAAACTAATGAATAACTACTTACAAAGTAAGTAATTGATAATCTGCATATAACATCAAACTAACTCGAATTGGAATATGCTTAATATCAAGACACATTTACAGACATCAATACATTTTTCTTGTATATTAATACAAAATATACATATTATCCACTTTCCCAAAACATTGTTCCACTGGGAAAAGAGATACAATTTTTAAATAAACAAATAAAATATTTTCCCTCGTAATTTTTGTAATTTCTTGGAATCAAATTAACGAGATCAATAACTTTCTAAAATTAATGTCAAAAAATGAAGGAAAAAAATAACCGACCATACTTCATTTTTTTCTCCAAAAATTGTACTATTACGTTTTTTTGTGGACTGTTCCACTAAAAGTGACTTTTTAATTTTTCACGAATTTTTATGTGATGTATTGCTAAAATGTCCGGAATGGATACGGGTGAGATACCAATAATACACGTGGCGTGATTGGGTCACAAGAAGAGCAGTTAATTGAAGGAATCTATGCAAGAGAAAAATGGCCGGATGCAATTGCACCGAAATGAGAGGAGGTCACGCTAAACGACGCAACTGAGGCCTCTCTGCGCACGATAGTCGAGACGAATACCTGGGGAAGGACCATCACCATCCATTCATTCAATTCATTGACAGTACCGTTCTTGCAAAATTATCGGGTTTTTTATTTTTATTTTTATTCGTCTTTGAATAGTCAATAGATAAGTTAGGTCTTATTCTACTAATACAAAAAGCTTAAAATCAGTTTATTGCGCTTTTTTGAAATAGGTCATCCCATCATAATACATTACATAAAAAATCATAAAAAGCCAACACATTTTTCAAGCTCTCACATAAAAAAATCAAAAAGCTAAAAAAATCAAGTTAGCGGCACACCCCTTAAAAGGCTTTTTAGCGGTGTATCAATTCCCTTACCTGTAACAGTAGTATTAAAAAAAAAAAGTAAAACGCTAAGAGTATCACCAATGAGATAATCAAAACATCTAAATAACCAAAATTAACAATATTTGTCTAAAAATTGGCTCACATTGACATAATTAAAGATAACAACATTTTACCCAATAACCAAATTTTGGCATTTGGATAATCAAAAGTAACAACATTTTCTCAATAACCAAAGCTCAATAACTAAATTTTGGGGACAACACCCTATTTATAAGTCTTTTTTGATAGAATGAATTCAAAAGTAACAACATTCTCTCCATTTTTCAAATACTTAATTTTTTTGCAATTTTTCTAAAAAATTTGAAATTATCAATAATAATAAAAAATTAAAACTATGTTCAAGATTTGTCTCATTTTAAACGTATTGTAAATATCTTTTAAATGAAACTAATCTTATATAAAGTATAAATCTACAAATTTAAAGTTGTGCCTATTTTATGAATAAAAATAGAATGAGTAGTACTTTTTTTTATTGTGGACACAAAATACCATTGTGACACTCCATATTGTTAACTTTATAAATGTCTTGTATGGATAATCAAAGCCTGATGTGGCAACTTTTGATTATTTAGTTTTGATTATACTACTGGTGATGCTCTCTGAATAATTGGAAAATATTAATACTCAAATAAACACTCAAGCAAATTTATACCATTGATTTTACGTCCGGGATAGTTTTCGGAATAAATTTTAAGCAAATCTTTCATGTTCGGGATAATTTTCGGAATAAATTTTATGCGGACCTACAATTGCTAAAAAAAAAAAAACGAACACTTGCTCACCTCACTTTGACATTCAACGTCGTCAACTTCTATTCCCTTCCGCTTCCGATCCTCCGTTGCTGCCGCCGCAGCCAGCTTATGCACAAGCTCGGCGCTCGCACTGACGCTGGCTCCTGAGCCACCAGGTGATGACGTCATTGTCAGTTCAAATGGCTCCGCTTCTCTATCCCCACCCACCGCAAACGACGTCTCTGCCACAGCCGCAGCAGCACTGCTCGCGGTTGCTCCGTACCCTACGTTTCTGCCCGATACCTGCGCCGCATCGTGCGAAACCCTGGCCTCCGGCGCCGGTGTGTCGCTCGAATCCACCACCGTCGTTTCCCTCACCGCCTTGTTGTAAATCAACGGCCCTGCCTCTGTCCTCCCCTTCTGTTAAAAAGATAAATAATAAAACTCTCAGTTCAGTGTTCAAACTCAATCGCCTGCTTAATAATTAAATATTCCTACTTAGCCTGCTTGTAGTTAATGTTGTAAATTAACCGAGCCGGTCACGACGTGTCGAGTAAGGGCTCGACTTGTTTAGTATCAACCTAAGCTAAGCTTGAGTATTAAATTCATATGGTAAACGACCCGAGCTCGATATTCTAACTTGGCTCTTATAAGCCGGAACGGCTTGTTAAGGACCGAGCTCCTTCATAAAAAGGAGACGAGCTCGAGCTTGAATTTTAGACTCAATTTGCTAAACTTGACTCGTTTGAGGTGCTGGACAGTCTGGCCTGACTAGGACATTAAGGATATAAATTATAAATGATCCATCAGCTTAATAACTTAAGCTTTTAAATGAGTTGATGGTTAATAATTTAGAACCTTCGGCCTCGAAAAGTGAAGGAAATTCTGAATCCGCCCTGGTGATTCCACATCGGCACGTCGCGGCGGAGGTATTGGTGGCCGAAGAGACGCGGCCGTTACAGCTGCCGACGGTGTTGGAATACGCACATCCTCGGGAATCGGAGCGGGAGGAGCGACGGGAGCGCTCGGGGCAGGATAGATTAGATCAGCGTAGAAGTCACGGTCGAAAGAGGAGTCATCGATAGGGTAGTGTAACCAAGAGGCCATCTCATCTTCTTGGATGAACAGCTGATTGGCCGATTCTTCTTCCGGCCTGATCTCTTTGGCCGCCGCCGTGTGGTCCGGTGGCATAGCGGCGTCTCCTATGTGAGACCGCCTGAGAGATCTCTGGTTTTGGCTCTGCATAACGACCTGACCGTTTTGCCAAAGTAATTCCATGATCTCTTCCTCAGCCCTGCGCGCAATCAATTAACATTTTGATTCAAATCAGAAACGAAAATCTATTCGATTACGAGCTTATGAAGTAAAACCTCGCTTAGAACTGATTTGTCATGTTAAGTTCAGAGACTGACATTGGTGACTTCTTCGGCCGATTTAAACCTGAGGAATTCGGAATTGCGTAATCTTCGTCCATTTCGAAATTTGGAACGCAGTGATTCATCTTCTGTCATAGGAATCATCAACTCAGATGAGTAAGCAATCAAATCTGATCATCAACTCAGATGAGTAAGCAATCAAATCTGATGTAACACAATTGAAATGGAAAAAATAAAGATTCAAGGGATCGAACTCACGGCTTCAATTTCAGGCGGATTAAAACTGTAATCTAATAAATTACATGAACTCACCAGCTCGCCTCTGTTGAATAGCTAATCACCAGGAGCTTGAGCTGCTGTGTCGTCTTCTTCTTCTTCTTCTTTGTTGCCCTAGAATCAGCAAAACTGCGCCTCCTCTGTATTCAGCAGTAATATGCTGTATAAATCAATCTCTCTCTCTAGTATACACGCTCTCTTTCCTCTTTGGTGCCTTGTTTGTCTCTCTATCTCTCTCTGGTCTGTGATCGATTTGGCAGGAGATGATGGGGAAATGGAGAGATGTTTCAGAAGAATTGCCGTTGAGCTATTTGTTTTGCCTTTTGTGTTAGAATGGCTTTTTGCAGCCGAAGAAGATAAGGGTCCCTTTCTCTCTCCTCTCTCCGCGAATAATTTGGGAGGAAAGAGACGAAATCGATTTTTGGACTGCAAAAATGTTACCAAGTACCAACACATCTAAATATAGTAGGATTCCAATATACTAGTATACTTCTCCATGTGCTAGGGTAATCTTCGTAAACCGTGCGTCTTTTGGTTGGCACATTCATAATCAAAAACCACATTTGCATGTATCTCATTCTATCGAGCGTCTTTTGATTGGCACGTCTTTTAGGCATTTATAGAGTGTCAATCATAGATTATGGAAAGAAATCTCAAATGTTGTTATTGCTTTTGAGTTAGTGGGGTAGTTGTTAGTCAAGTTTTCCTTGGTTCGACTCTCGAAAGTTTTGAAAGCATGCAATTTCGCTCAAGCAAAACTCGCGTGTTTTGCCTGTTTTTTTATTGCGCTATAAACATCGACTTATTTAGGTCAAGAACGGGTACCAATGTCGCATTGAGCTCTAGAACTTATATTTTTCATCTAAAAACATTTGTTGAGGCTAGGGTTTATGGACTCGGTGTGCTGAAGGAACATCTTTGAGAGGTTTCTACATGAACATAATCAAATTTCTAAGTAAAGTCCTTTCGTGGAGTTTGAAAGACGATTCAATCTAGAAGGCTTGAGGATTCAAGATTCGACGATCATGCATAGGTATGATTAACTTGGATTCGACATGTAGGTCTTAGAAATCGTGATGAGGATACACGATCATTAAGTAAGATTACTGGTATTCACACAATGTTTCTAGTGCATGATTCTTTTCCATGGTTTTTACCTTTTCAGGAATTTTCCACATAAACCTTATGACTCGTGTGATTGTTTGCTTTTGATTTGTGTGATTACTTCCAATAAGGGTGTTTTAAAAATAAACTGGCCTTTTACGGCTTTTTATGTGACGTATTGTGAAAAATTGACCCGTCTTAATTAGTGGTATGAGGCCTAGAGCTTTATAGTTTAAACCTAATCCTAGCATCGATTCAGGAATTTCACTTGGTGGTGAACAATAAACCTAACCAACTTAAGAAAACTTGAATGACAATTGACAAGGAAACATAGAGTAACTACGATAACTAAATAATATCCTAGTTAAATAAGATATAGAATATTAAAACCTAGAAAATATTGAAACAAATATAATGCACGATAAAGTCTTAGAAAGGGGGGTGAATAGGACTACCAAATAAAAATTAAGTCTAATTATGATAATCACAATCACCCATACTCCATTCTAATTGCCACAATCTAATATGTGAAATATTAAGCAATTAAAGTAAAGAGACAAGACAAGGAGATTTATGTGGAAATTACTTAGGGTCTAAACACCCCAAGCAAAAAATCACAGCCTAATCCTACTTATGTATTTCCATAAATCAAAAGGTTTACAAGAATTAACAAGACTAGGAATTACCCAACAAGCCCCTTGTGACACCTAGCTCTAATGCTTGATGTAGTACCCCGTACCCCTCTTTGATTCCATGGACTCCACAAGCACACCCATCTTGATCTCCGAGTCAACTCGACACCTGTCCAATCGGTTCACGTAGGAACCAAGACAATCAACCATGAGATGAATGACATGATGATGAATGAAAATTTTTGTGAAAAAGAATCAGATGTAATCCATGGAGTATTAGAAGATTAATCTAGATTGATAAAATAAATGATCAAACACAAGGTTTAAATCATATAGTAAATCAAGAACCCATAAAAGATTAAAAAAAACTTGATTTTTAATGAAGGTTTTTGATAAAAATAATCAATCTGGAGCAAATACATGGTGAACAAAAGTATTGTACTAGATTGATAAAAAAGATGATCAAACACTAATTGAATCATACTTAAAACATCTAAACACATTAATATAAAAAAATAATGTTTCTTGATGATGCAATGAAAATTTTGACAAGAATCAAACTAGAGTTATACATAGATGTTAGAAAATAACACTAGAATGAATAAAAGATGATCAAAATCAAAATGGAAATCACCTCTAAAGCATAGAACCCCATGAACAAATGAAAGAAAAGTGTCTTTCTCTTGGGTGGGCTAATGCTCTCAGAATCTGACACAGAAGAGTGAAAATTTTGTTTATATAGTGCCAAGGACGGAGCCCTAAAGAGGACCAATGAGAAAATGCCACATACTCAAGAAAATCGCGTTGCGCTAGTAATCGTGGTAGTAAACTAGCTACGAGCGCAATGGAATTTAAAATAGACTAGCAAAGCGTTCGTAGAAAGACGAGCGCAACGGGTAGCGCAAGACGAGCTCAACACAATATGCAAGATGACATCATGCATGACCTCAACGCAAGACGCTAGTAATAGAACACGCGCTACGAGTAGTGCTCATCAAGCGCTGCGCTCTGAATCTATTATGAACGAAGCGTTTGAAAGACAAAGAGCACAAACAAGAGCGTATATAAAACGCTAAGCTCTGAAACTCTTTTAAAAGAGAATATTTTCTATCAAACACAAAGGCAAATCAAGAAACCTAATGCCATATAAAACATGAGTTTCCCATGAGACCTCTCTAATCAAATTAACCAATGAGATGCATGGAAAAACTTTAACATGAAATGCATATATCTCTTGTTACCGAAAACCAAGCATTCTTTATGGCAATGGCTTTAAACAATTCTTGATCCCTCAGGCGGAGCATTTAGACTCAATCACAAAATGACCTCCCAAACCCAAATGGAAAAAGAACAAAATACAGACTCCCATGATTTGTTGGAATCCAAAAAATACCAATAATACTAACAAATATTGTAACGTAATATTTTTTTACTAGTATTATGCTAATAACAATTAAGAAAAAAAGATCAAAAAGATGGATTGGGAGATGGTGCAGCGTGCAAAACGCACTCCACCGTGTAGTGCATCATCGGACCGTTTATTTTAAATTAGAATCGTGCATTGTCGAAATAGAAGACCGGATGAAGTGCACTATACTATTTAGTGCGTTTTGCGCACTAAACGGATCCCCTTGTTCCAAAAAGATGACACCAAAATGTCTCCAAAAAATTAGAGGAAACTCATTCCTCGCATGAAATGATATAGTCGATTAATCAAACATTCCCATCATGAATAAGTATACTCGTCAATCTGGGCTGGACCACATCTGTTTGGTAAAATTATTAGATGAACAAGATCATCATATGGTTTTCTATCTGAATTATAATCACTTCGGACATTTTGACAATCAAGTACACCAAAATCGGGTAAATTTGGAAAAATTATTTTGTGGTCGCCCGAGCAGCTTCATCTATCATACACTTTGGTCAGATCGATAAACTTAGTAATGAGCTCCACTGAAATCAAATGTGTGGTGCATAAGAGTGTTGCGGCACCGCTACCACTGATAATTACTCGTAAATTTGTTACGTGAGTCCCTTAAATAGATAGACTTCATCAAATACACAACCTAAATTATTTGGTGTAATGAGGTAAACTCACTGAAAAGTTGGTTGTAAGTTTGGATTCAAAGCTTAACAAGCTAGATTTAAAAACTAGTATTTCTTAACTTTAATCGTTAATTAAATGAGTCAATCTCGAATGATTTTTACACGAACCGATCATTAGTAACTCAAATTAAATTAAAGAGCAAAGCTCTGCCTGTAATTGAAGCTTCCGCTAGAGGATGTAAGATTTATTCTCCAAAATTAGACAATGTACGTTTAAAGTGATCCGGACACTCTTATTCTTGTACCTTATATTTCTATGAGGTCTACCCATAGCAATAATATATATTGCTAATCTGTTACCCCAAGACATGTGCAGCGTATCCTTTGACCTATTACTTTATCTGTTTGGATAATAATAAAAAAAAAAGCTTCGCCGTAATATACTGCATATTATAAAAATACTACGTGTGACCACATAAAGAATGCTGAAAATCTTAATTAATTCGTGATTAAAATACTTAAGTCCAAGAGTTTGGGGTTAAGTTTTTTTTCGCTTAACTTATTTGTGTGATTTTTTTATATTTTTGAGTTTTGTCTTTATTCGAGATTCGGTCATAATTTTACTTTTTCAATTCGTCTCGTCGAAACGAATCATAGAACGTAAAAAACTTGACGTAAAATTAAAAAATGCGAAAAAAACTGAACAAAGACAAAAACAAAAAAGTGTAAAAAATTAAACGAAACGAGACCTACTAAAGGAGCATAATTAGTGGCTTGGGAACAGCTGATAAGGTTTAATTGTCAGTCTTTAAGTAATCATTGCATTTAACGCCACTAGTCAAATAAAGATTTCGATGTGAAAAAGTGGGATTTCTTTAGATAGGAAATGACAATTAACGGTAAACCGTCTTGGACCATAAAGTCTCATACTTTTGTTCTTTTTTGAAAGCTGTGCAATTTTAAATTATCAAAACTAAATATCATCGTGCATAATCTTTAACTTTTTAAGCATCAATTTAGACATGTCAATTACTCCATCTTTACACTACAGAAAAAATGAATATTAAAAAATTGTGCATGAAAAAACTTCCTAGTAGGAGTATATATATATATTTTTTTTAAAAGGTAACACGTCTTTATCAAATTATGGGATATAGAGGGCATTATTTTTACTTACATGGTGTCCTAGGGCTACAAATGAACCGAGTCATTTGTGAACTGTTCGAGACCCGACTCGGTAAAAGTTTGTTCGAGTTTGATTCAAGTACTAAATGAGCCAAACTTGAATCTCAATTTTAGGCTCGTTTAATATATGAGCGGAGCCTGAACTTGATAGTATTCGACTCGATTAGACTAGCGAACCTGGACTATCTATGTATATCTCTTAAGAAATTAAGAATATCACGTACAAGCTTGAATATGTTTAATCTTTTACATTAATGCTATGCTTACACCCTCTCAGTTACATACTGGGTTACACCCTACCAGGATGTCTGACATGTGTCCCCTCTCTCTCTCTGACTTTCTCTCTCTCCTACACGTGTCAAACATCCGGATAGAGTGTAACCCAGTGTGTAACTCAAAGGGTGTAAGTGTAGCATTACTCAATCTTTTATATGTACATCATACAAATTTTATAACATGTCCATGTATAAACTTATGAAAGTATTATAAACTTAAATTTTAATATGATTTTATGCATGCACTTATTTATGTACAAAATAAAAAATTTATCAAAGTTCTAGACTTGTATAAGAGTATAAATATCTGCTAATATTTTACACACGTTAAAACTTGTGAACAAGCTTGAGTTCGACTAGATGTTGACGTTAGCTCAGTTGGTTAAGCTTGCTCCCATAGGAGCCCTCCATCTATGAGGTCGGGAGTTCGACTCCCACCTGCCCCCTTCCCCCTAGTCAAAAAAAAAAAGCTTGAGTTCGACTTAAACCTAGGCAAGCAAGGCTCGTACGTCGAACTTTCATTGAGTTTGAGCTTGGCTCGAGTTCATTTAAAAATTAAACGAACGAACCTAACATCCTAAAGCTCGGTTCGATTTGACTCGTTTGTAGTCCTTGAGGGCGACAAGTGACTTGCCCAAATCAAATAGAACCGTGAAGACTGTTTCAGCTCAAAATTTAATTTGCCCAAAATTTACTACTCTCTCCGTTCCTTATAAAGAGTAGTGTATTCTATTTTGAACTGTTTCTAAATAAGTGTGCTGTTAAAAGAAAGTTAGTAGATAAAAGTTAGTGCATTTCCTATTTTGCCCATAAAAGTAGTTTCATTCTTGAAAAGTTAGTGGGTAAAGTTTAATGATGATGTCTCCATCAAGGGTAATAGTTGAAAATAAATATTGCATGTATTTATGAAGAACAGAGCATTTTGCAGGTAATTAAAAAATAATGTATTTATGAGATTTTTTTTTTGAATTTATACCAATTTTTTGAGATCTTTAAATTGGTGTTAAAATGTTTGGAAAAAAAAAATTTCATGCTTATAATTTTTTTCATGCAAATAAAAAAGCAATTTGGGATAGAGGGAGTAAAATCCATGTCGCCTAAGGATCTGGGTAGGAGGGATAAAGTTTTGTTGTGAAATGCAGCATCACTCGAGGGTAAGTGATCCGCGTTAAAACTCACCTCTTTCTCTCTTTACCCTCTCGCCTCATCATCCGAAAAACCTTAGATCTGCTGGGGGGTGGGATTGCCGCCCCTTCGTATTTCCTATTTCCCTCCACCTCAGCTCGTCTATACCTTCGTAGCCTCCATTTTTTACCCTCCACCGTTTTCAGCGATGGAGGGCCAGACTCGCTCCCAAGTAAGGATTTAAATATCGGTCGATACGCGACGTATCGGCTGATTTGTATCGGTTTTTCAAGGGACCGATACCGATATTGACCGATATACGGGCTTATACAGGCCGATATCGGCCGATATTTGGCCGTATCACCGATATTGCTACATATCCTGATATCGAGATTTAAAACCTTGCTCCCAAGCCGACCAACATCTCAGGAGGGATGGATTGGCTGTGTTAGCAGTGTTTTAAGGTGGTGCAGCTCCTAATCTGGAGAATAAGAGGCTGGAATCGCAGTGGCTGCTCAGGCGTCATTTCTGAAGATCAGGTTTTTCTTTTCCCGACTTTGTTTATTTTTTGCTTCTGTCTATCTCCTTTTTGTGAGACCGTTGTTCGCTGCGTGGAACTTTCTATACCCTTTTCGGGTATTCTTCTTGTGAGCTGGGTGATATCCCTGGAGTTTACCCACTAGCCCCACATAGACAACCCGATAGTTGAGGTCTAAGAGCAAGCCCAACAAACTCCCTAAATTGGCTCCCATCCCTATTTTAGGGAGCCAAACCCCAATATTAGGCTCCAACAAACTCCCTAAACCCCTCCCTAAAATACAAAAATGAATAGTGCCTCCCTA
>JAXBDA010003986.1:0-31346 GCA_036023075.1 Gaultheria prostrata | reverse complement strand
TACCTCCCTAAAATCCCCCCCATTTAGGGAGGCACTATTCACTCCCTACCCATTTTTTTATTCTTTCTCTCTCCTCCCCCTCTTTAAACTGACTGTTTTTTATTTGTTTTTTTATTCTCTCTCTTGTCTCTCTCTTACTTTTTCCTCATATATTATATTTTATTAAAAATAGGGAGGGTAATAGGGAGTGTTGATAGAAAAAGTGTCAAGTTATAATAGATATATGCACTGTACATTGTCTAATTTACCAACTTATTGTTGGGTTGCTCTAAATGAAGTGCGAAATTCAATTTTGAGGTGCTGTGTTTGACGAGAAATTGCAGAGTTCTGGGATGTGCAATGCAGTGTGGGAGGCGTTGTAAAATTCTTGTCGTTTTTTCCACGAGTGAAAATTGAAGCTCATAATATTTCCGACGTACCAAAAAATAGAAAATTGAAGCTCATAAAACCTGACCCTTTTCCCCAGAAACCTTTTCTGTTCTTCACCTCTGCTTTCCTTCTCTCTCTAAAACATAGAAAACACAGAGAGCTGACAGTCTGAAACATAGAAAAAATAAAGATTAAAGAGAGAGAAAGAGGGCAGGACAGAGGGAGAGAAAGGAGAAGAAAACAGGCTGCCAATGCCCCTTCTTCTCCCTTTTCCTCCTCTTGAAAAATGGCGGAAAAAGTTTGCTTCTTCAATCAGGTGAGAATTTTGTCAACCATTTTCCTTTTTTTTTTCACGTTTTTAGTTTAATAAAATTCTGGGTTCTTGTCCTTTTACATTTTTTCGCCAAAAATAAAAAAAAAAACCCAAATTTTGTTTTCTGAGGTTTTCTCTTTTTTTTTCAAAAAATTTCGCCAGAAAATTTAAAACAACAAAATTATTGATTTCGACTATTTTTTCAAAGTAAATAAGGTTTGAAACCACACAAAGTGGAAATATGTCTATGTTCTTATTTGATTTTGTCTACGATGACCTCTTCTCTTGCCACATTTTTCTCAAAAACAGAATAAACAGAAATGACACTCCCCAAAGTCTCCTTTTTTCACTCTTTCAATTTTCCCCTGATTTTGAATGGAGTTTTTCCGATGGAATCAACAGGTTAGCTCTTCTGAACTGGACTAATAAAATTTCACCATTGTAATTATTTCCTATTATACTGCTCATAATTTTGATTCTTGTCATTTTCCTGGAAAATTAACATCTGGGTAATTTAAAATTTGCAGGATTTACTGATCATAAAGGCACCAAAGAGATCGCCACTTGCATTGAGAATGGTGGTTTTTCTTTTTGCTATGGTTTGTGGAGTTTACATTTGCTTGATTTGCTTAAGACAAACGAGGTTCAACGACAAAATCAGGTTCCTTAGTACTGTTAGAGTGATTGAACACCCTTGTCCTGCTTCTGGAATCGAAAAATTGGAAATTCCCCATGTGCATTTCCCCAAACCTAACACATTTAGCAGGTAACTGTTTTTTTTTTTTTTTTTTCCGTTTTTGTTTCTTGTACCTGGGTTTAAGTTGTCATTCTGAAAAAACTATGGGTTTGACTAGTGACAGACTCAGAATTTGAGTGTGGGTTTGGCGGACGTTATAAAAAAATATTATTGGGCGGACAAACCTATATATTTACAAGAAAATTTTGAATCCTGGGTAGGGCGGTCGCCCAGGCTAACCGACCCTTGGGTTTGATGCTTTTTGCCAAGAGGAATGTTGGTGCCATAGTTTTAAATAGTGGTATTCGTCGGTATGGGTGTAGCGGTAGCAGGAGTATCGAACAATACGTAGCGGGAATAGGGTGTTGTGCCCGTGAATTTTTTAAAATCGTTAGCAACACAAATAAAGCTGAAAAATCCAAAATAAAGGCTGCTATTCTGTTTAACATTGTCGTCTCGGCCTGAACCGGCTGATACACCGATACGTATCGGGAATCAGGAGAGACAGAGTGCGATTTTCTTTCCCACCGCTATATTGGCATGTATCTGTATCGGAACCTCCAAATCCCGGTACGAACCGGCAAATGTTCAAAAGTATGGTTTGTGCAACCCTGTTCAGTATATTTTGTTTGGTTCCAATTTTTTAAAATCTGAAGTTATGGGTTGAACGTTTTTGTAGAGATGAATGTACGTGTAATCCAGTACGGTTTTTCGCAATCTTGACGATGCAGAGATCCGGGAGTGGATGGTTCGAGACATTATTGAATAGTCATACAAATGTGAGCTGTAATGGAGAAATCTTTAATAAAGAGAGGAGCAGTAATGTTTCGATGATCATAGATACGCTGGACAAAGTATATAATCTTGACTGGTTCACAAGCGCATCCAAGAACGAGTGTTCAGCAGCCGTAGGGTTCAAATGGATGCTTAATCAGGTAAATCTTGCAGTATAATTCTGTTTCATAACCAAAATGCCGATAAATGTTGATATTGTTTTCCATCATTTGGAAATAGGTATGGTCTGTTTCTCTTGTAAACGCGCTAGGACTTGCCAATCTAGAGAATTTTAGGCCTTCAGTTCTCTACGAGGAGCAAGAACTTAAACCTTTCGCATCTTACTTTTGTATCTCACGAGCTACCAATAGTTGTTAATGTTAATTTCTTGATTAGTTCATGAAGTTCTTACTCGATGTTCCAAAAAATCGCTAGGCCTAGTCGGGCAGATAACAGGCGCCTAACCTAAACCTTTCACATCTTACCTCTACTATACACAATTATATATTAATATCTCTGGCTGAAATACGCGGCAAGTAAGTTTATGGTTCTACACGTAGGGCTGCAAATGAACCAAGCTGCTCGCGAGCAGCTCGTGGCTCGGCTCATTAAGGCTCAGCTCAGCTCGGCTTGGCATGTTTCGTAATCGAGCCAAGCTCGAATTCGATTTTTAGGTTCATTTAGTAAACAAGCTCAGTAAAGCTCGGCTCGGCTTATTTAAGAAAGCTCGTTAAAAATATTAGGAGCCGAGCTCTATTTTTGGCTCGTTTAGTAAACGAGCCGAGCTCGAGCTCTACAAAGCTACACGGGCATGATATGTATGTATAAATGGCAACCTTTTCCAGGTTGTAAAGGCATACCACTTAGGGGGGCAGGATAGACTGGGGAGACATTACAGTTTATAATAGTAGGACATATTTCTCTATCAATTGAGGTAACCATGCATAGATGACCTGAAAAGTAGAGAACATAAAGAGAGAGGAAAGTAAGGAGTAGGTATTGGTAAGATTAACAAAATAACAAAGAGGAAAAGGAAAAGTACAATTTGGGTGATGAAGCATCCACTGGAGACATTTTAGAAACTGAAAAAAGGAAGTGCAAATGATTCGATATTCGCCCTCTAAACGGTTCATAACAGCTTGTAGTCGTAGAGGCTTGAAAACGAATCATAAGAGAGGGATGGCATCAAGTGCAAGTACCGGATCTACTGATACATTAGCAGGGAAGGACACGACACAAAACTTCCTGGGAATTCTTCAAATGTTTTGGCGAGCTAGTTGATGTGTAATTGGACAAGTATTTTATTCCGTTTATATTGGTTCCGACTATGATATTTCTTGGAGGTGGCAATTTCCAACCATATTTTTGTGACACACGAGACTAAGCTATATGGCGATGGTATTGTTCCGCAATGGCAGGGATTGATGCAGCATCATGAAGAGATAGTACAGTACTTCAAAACAAGAGGCGTCTCTGCAATATTTCTCTTCCGAAGGAATCTGCTACGAAGAATGATTTCTTTGCTCGCTAATTCCTATGATAAGCAGGCTAAGCTATTGAATGGGACCCACAAGTCTCATGTCCATTCGTCGCATGAGGTCTCTTTCTCACTCTCGTGAGCGCGCTCATTCGCTCTCCCTCTCTCATTCCTATGATTTATGTGTTTGTTACGTAGTCTCAGTTCGAAATGTCTTGCAGGCTCAAATACTTGCAAATTATAAGCCGAAAGTGAATGCCACAATACTCTTTCACAATCTCAAGGAAGCAGAGGAAAAAACTGCCAGGGCTTTGGAATACTTTAAGAGCGCTCGCCACATCGTCCTTTATTATGAGGATATAGTCAGAAACCGAACCGTAAGACTCTAAGACACAGAACATTGGGCATGTTTGTTATCATCTTTTATCCTGGTATTGATTTTCGTTTTAAGAACAGAGAAAGAATGTCTGGCAGACCATTTTGGCCACATTTTTTCTCGTGAACGTTCTGAAAAATTAGGCAAGTTACCGAAGAACATATGCTTTGGATTCTCGAAATTTTGGAAAACATCGCCTGAAAAGTGTCAACACAAATGATATTTCAAACAGTCGTTTATGGTCTCAACTCTTAGTTGTACCCTTTTTAGTAGTAACATTTATGCACTGCAGAAACTTGTTGATGTTCAAGATTTTCTGAGGCTGCCATACAGAGAACTCACAAGTGGTCAAGTCAAGATACATGGTGGCCCCTTGTCGAAGCAAATCGAGAACTGGGGTGATGTCGAAAAAGCAATCAAGGGAACTCGGTATGAAAGCTTCCTCAATGACGATTACTGATTGTAGTTTCGACAGCCCTTTGCATTGCCGTAAATAACAGAATTATACTGGAATTTCGCTAAATGAAGCGAAGCTCTCTCAATTTTGATACCGTGAGAAGGATGTAATACTGCCACTATTTTTCGGTTCCGCTTTCCTTTTTTCCTTTTCTCTCTCTGTATTGGCATTTATATACCACCATTATTTCACAAGCTGCGCTTGGCTTCTTCCTGTATATTTCTGTTCATCAATGTGAGGAGTCACAATTTCTTGATGTCCAGTGATTGACCCAGAATGTGTTGAACAAAGAAATGAAAAGGGTTGTTGGCAAATGACAAATTTCGCGGGGAAAACAAGTCTAGATGAAAGTATTTAGTAAAAATTAAGATTAAACCAGCCTAGAAAAATGCATCTTCACATGTTTCCGTTGACTACTGAAAAATTGATATATCATTTTGGACCTGTTTGTTTGACAGGACTAATAAAGAAATGGTATTAATCTCATAGTACTCATCATGATGGGATTACACTCAAATTCCACTTGATATTATTAATCATCCTAAACTTTGTAGGAAATATCTTATGTGTATTTCATTTGGGCAAAAAGGATTTTAATTATCATGTTCTTGAAAAATCATTCCCTCTAGAAAGTTGGTTTTAAAAAAAAATTCACTGAATCTGATTCGCCTTTTTGGCTTAAAAAGTCAGCTTTACTTATTTTTTCGTCTTTATGAAGCAGTTCAAAACAATAAAAGTGGAAAATAAGAGCAACTGCAATTTCTTTCTATTTATCCCCCCAAAAAAAATTTATCTCAATTTTTTTTTTCTTTTTTTTGAAAAGCAGCCCACCTTCTGGAAAACATCAAAAAATATTTATCAACCTAATAAAAATGAAAAAAATAATTATCATGTTGTTGAAAAATCATTCCCTCTAGAAAGTTGGTTTTTTAAATTTTTTCCCTGAAACTGATTCTGAATATCGTAATGAAGCGACTTCTCTCTGGATGATATGGGCTAACTGGACATAGACAAGACTTGGGCTTTCTCTCTGTGCACCCAATTTGGCAATAGGTTAATTGGGCCTCACTTTGAGAAATTAGATGCTGACCATTTGCATGAGGTCCAAGTCAAAGCACGGGCATTATCTTGTATCAGGGCCAGCGTACAACGATCTTTTTTCCTTTTTTTTAATACGAGTATAACGATCTTTGGCCCGGCTATAATCAGGCCTTTCGTTAGTGGACGGTGAAATTCTTCTTTCATGAATTAACCGAGGTGCGGATATGCTGATTCAGATACGTTTATTTACAAACTGTACTTTGAAGGATTAAAATATACACCACCACAATTAAGTCAAGTACTCAACGATTGTATACGATGTGCTATATGGGCAGTTTTTGGCAAATGTCCCACCCAATGGATGATAAGACTGGTCCCCATAAGCTAAGCGGGACATGGTTATTGCAAATAAAAAAGAAAAGGAAAATTGATTAATTCTTACCCGTAATAGTTTATAAGCACACCCAAATCATTAATTGGCCTGAGCAAATGGACAGTCCTGATGTGAACTGTCTTCTCTAGTTCAAAATATAAAATGGAGAAGATCCCGATCGAAAAGGAAAAATGATCCGGAACGGCTTTGAGGTAGCTTGAGAGGGTACATGCATCATTGGGTAATTCAATACCTTCGAGCAATTCACGTATTTAATGCATGCTAAAGGTAGACCGGCCCCTTAATTTGTTGGAGTCTAAAATATGGCTCAAAATGCTTAAACCTAAGTTATTAGTAGTTTGTGTAGTGGGCCAAAAGAGCATCTCCATCCATGACCCCAACGAGCATGATCATGCCAACACGATAGGCAGGGACTGGATGGACCGACGTGAAGCATATAAGACCGTACGTCTTTAAGGCCGTGGGCCTAAACATCCCTGGAACAGTCATTTTGCTATTAAGGGTCGTACATCCTATATAGCCGAACCTTGTGTTAAGGGATGATGGAAGAGACTGATTGGTCCTCTATCGCCGTAGGTATGTATGACATGCGGCTCCAAATGTATGCATATGAAGCGGGTCCGGTGGTTGTGGGTCCGATATCGATACCCGACCCAAGAACAGACCGGATGAGCTTATTAAGGCGGTTAAAGTACACGTGACGAAGACCTCGAGGCATGGTACGAGAAGCTTCCAGGAGCATCTCGAGGGCAACGTGGCGATAAGTTAGTGGACGGGTCACGTGACCACTATGGTCACGGATGACTTCATGAAACTTGGAGGGGAAGTACATGGAGGCTTATAAATACCAGGGGAGAAAACCCTAAAGGTACACACAATTACAGATCTGAAAATACTCACTTGTACCCTCCTTCTCCGTTTACTAACATGAGCGTCGGAGTGTGCTTGGGCAAGAGGCCCAAGTACGCTAACCGGTCTCTTCTGGTTGCAGGTTCAAGCTCGAGAAGGAGCACCGCCGTGAATTACCCCACCACAGTTTGCATGGTTACTTATATATCGAAGATCACCTATGGAGTTTTCCGATGTAGGACAGAACTAGTCACCGACACTTTACTCGGGGCCTTTCCCTAGCAGGCAGTCACCACATCCAAACCTGAGTCTTTTTCCAGGACTTCACCTTGCACTCGCCACAACGGCCTCGCTATTTAACTTCCTCAAGCCCATATGATCGTGTACAAGGGTTCTTTTGATATCACCAGTAACATCGCCACAACAGCCATGCTCAGTGGCGGAGCCAGAATTTTTGCTGGAGGGGGACTGAGTCGACCGACTTAATAGACATTAATTTCTTTATCCGAGTGTATACTTATGATATGGATTTACTTTTCAATATAATTTACTTGTGCATTGAAAATAATCTAGCCTAATGTATTAAAAATACATGAATCGTTTTATTTTATTTCTTTAGGCTACAACACTACTCATATGTTTGTTTTTTAAATTATGAAAGAAAGAAAGACAAGTGATTTTCGCACCCCTTTTTGATACACATTTACACACCATTTTTTGTTTTAGTGGAATTTTTACGTGAAAAATTCAATAAAAGACAAAAAGAGGGTGTGAAAATCATTGATGAACATATAAAATTACCTATCTTTTAGTAAAAAAAATCAAAATTATTATGATCGTGAGAAAATATTACTATAATAGTATCAGTTATTTCGACAAGATAAGTATTAAAATTATAATTTTTTCAAGGATTCTTATGATCTTGTACAAGGATTCTTATGATATTTAACTTGCCATGCTATTTAACTTGCTCAAGCCCATATGATCTTGTAAAAGGATTCTTATGATATCACCAGTAACACCTCATGTAGACAACTTGACCAGGAACTTGTTGGAGCTCAGTATAACTCAAAATGCTTAAGTTCATGTTACTGCCAGTCTCATTTCATTTACTATAGTTCATGTAATAAATAAGCTAGCTTAATTAATATCGGTATATATCTTATAGGATACATTCGTTTAGGAAAAATTACAGTAAGAATTTTCAACCGTCCATTTTGTGCAAGAAAAGTGGTGATACGGTCATCCAATTAAATTGTTTCTTGAATGAACATTCACTTATGTGACCGAACAAAATGAACGATTTGGATCGACATAATCAGATTCCTCGTAAACTCTACGCCCTTCAAGTTTTCTCGAGCCCATTCAAGAACTTGAGATTCAAGACGTGTCCTTACAGAGTTGGTTCTTTTAGAATCTTAAATTTTTGACGGCTCTTCAAAAAAGCTTTTTTTCCTTTTCTTCTCTCTTTCAACCAAAGCCATTATAGCCCACGAAAAAGTCAAAATATTCATATAGTAGATTCTCTTATAATCATACAATTTGTGACTAGCTAGAAACGTGCACTCTTCTGGATTCAATGGTGGAAGAGAGTTCCGCACATTGGGGAGCCAACGACTAGGGACAACCACGCGTGGTTTGTGAAGTCTATTTGATTTACTTTCCGTTCCTTTTATTATTTGGTGTTTGATCTAATTTTTTTTTTTTTTTTGTCCATCGATAGAAGAGAGATCAATTACATCACATATGAAGTACAAAGTACCAACCCGGGACACTACATGTGAGAGTCCACGAGACAACCAAGTCCAATAACTTAACCAATACAAAGAATAAGCCCGTTACAGGGTAGAAACAAAGAAAGGAAAGCCCCTGCACGCAGGCGGGGAGATTCGAACTCCTGACCTCCTAGAGAGATGCAAGAGTCCTAACCAACTGAGCTAGCCCCAGTTGGTTATTGTTTTCCTATTTATAATACACTTTTGAATTTTTTTGTTAATTACTGAAGAGTGAACTCCGCAAATAAGATGAAATTCGCAATCTTGCGTCCACCACTAATTCGAGTATTAAGATAATTGGTGATGTTTATAAATCATGCGACACTACAAGAAAAAAGGGCTATAGCGAGGATCTAGTTTTCCTCGCCAAAACACCTTATTTCCTCGCTAAAGGAATTGGCGAGAAAAAAAAATTTCGCTAGGTTTCCTCGCCTAATGGTCGTCGCGAAAGCGAGGAAAAATCTATTTCCTCACGTATCCTGACAATTGGCGAGGAAATTTTCCCTCATCTATTCTGACCATTTGGCGAGGAAATTTTTTTCCTCGCCTATTTGAAACATTTGGTGAGGAAATGTGTCCTCACCTAGTCGGCATAATTGGCGAGGAAATTTTGTTTTCCTCGCCTATTTAATTGGAACATTTGGCGAGAAAAAATGACCAATTGGCGAGGAATTTTTTTCCTCGCTAAAACTCCCGAAACTAAAAAAACAGGAATTCAATTTCCAGCTCCTCTGCTTCTGCTGGGAATCGAACCAACGGCCTCTTGTACAGCAACACGCGACCCATCCACACCACCAACTTCCTTTTCAATGAAAATCTCTACAACTTTTAATATATAAACCTTTTGTAGGTCTTTTCACCTCTCTAATTTTTTTTCTTAAATATTTCTGTCTAATTTTATTCCCTTTATAGTGTTTCTTTAAACTTGTTTCTTAAACCTTTTAATGTCATTTTGCTTTTACTGAAATTTTTATTTTTTTATAATTTAATACTCCCGCCGTCCCATATTGTTTTCCATTTTTACTTTTTGATTTCTTTGTAACAATTGTCAATATTTCACAATCTATAATGTTTTTTATAATTTTGAACTATGTGTCTAATAAAGTTAATTGAGATTTATCAAACAAGATTCATATGTATATAAAAATCATTATAGATCAAAGGATATGGATAATTTTTGTAGAAGTCGCAAATAGTGACGTGGTACAAGAATTTGGGACGGAGGCAGTATTTTTCTATAACGCTTTATAAGTCTTTATACCTTTCCAATTTAATATTTTTTTATAATTTAACATTTGTGACAATTTATATTTTTCTATAATCCTTTTATAAGTCTTTATACCTTTCTAATTTAATTAATTATCATTTGTGACAATCTAACTTTGAGATATTTCAAGAATTAGTGAAATGGAGAAGGTACTCCTTAATTTTTTACGCTCATCAAATCCCATCCTACAAGGACTATTTTTTTTAAAGCGTGAATCATTAATTAGATGCGATGGAATGCCATAAATGCAAATATCTATCAAAGTGTACAAATATTAATTTTTTACTATACTATAGTTTTCAATCAAAAATTCCAAAATGTAAATCTTTCAACTACAAACTCGGGATCCATATGCCCGGTCATTTCTTTTCGGTTCATATTGTTGTTATGATTTCTTTAAAATGTTTTTATTTAGATGATAACCTTTATGAAAATATTAATTTCTTCAAGATTTTTTTGATTTTTTAAATTTTGTTCACTACAAAAGAAAATTGAAAAAAATTTGTGAACTAAAAAAGTACATCATTTGAGATAATCTAGAAATAAGTTAAACTTTTGATAAACTGACATAAAAAGCTACTACTTCCTCCGTCCCTTTTTAAGTGTGTTATTTGGGAATTCCAACTATTTTTCTCTCACATCAACTTTTACATCTACTTTTTATTACTTACCCTTATCAATATAATAATACCCACTGACTTTTTGAAAAGAAATCTACTTTTGAGAGTAAAATAGGAAATGTACCCACCAACTTTTCAAAACACACATTTTATTAAGGGACAACCCAAAATGAAAATATACACATTATAAAAGGGACAGATGGAGTAATTTCTATTGAGAAGAAGTGAATGACACTACTACAAAAATGGTTAAAGATGACACACCAAAAATTGAAACATTGACAGTTTTTGTAAAACTGTCATCGAAAATATGAGGATAGAGTTTTGATGTCAGTCTATCTTAAAAACTGTCATCTTTGCGACATAAGATGACAGTTTAGAATAAAGGTGAAATTATTATATCTTTCTTTAATGTCAATTTTTGCTTAAAAGTGACATTAAAAGTCTGAACTTATGTAACTGACATTGAAAGTCTGAATTTTTTATGACGTTTTATCAGTGTCATTGAAACATATAAGATGACAGTTTAAACTGTCATCTTATACGCAACAATCTTCTACTATTTTCATTTTATTCTTAGTGAAACCTGACTTAAACACTGAATGTACTCACTACACGGTTGGAGATCGAACCACGTATCTTTTTGGTTTGCGTTGTTTACTTAACTATTTTCCCCCAGTGGCACACATGCCACACAAGGGAGTATCGGAGGTAGTCATGCCCGTGCACAACTCCAAATATCTCCACTATTAGTATTAGTTTTTAAGATTAATTTGAAAAGAATCGATGAGATTGACCCTGCAAGTTTTTTATGTGCATAAAAATTCTCAGAATTCTCATATTTATGCGGAGAAAACCCCCATAAAATATCAATTTGTCAACCATTTTTTGATCTGGCATGTAAAAATAAATGACGATTAGTATATACACATATTTTGCTTCTTCATCGGGCTTAGCATGTGACTATATGTATTTTTATTTTTTACAATACTTCTATTTTATAACGTAAAAATACATGTGATTTGGGCCCTTGCTAAGTCCAAATACTGTGTCGGCCCCTGTGTCCCGATCGAATTCAAATATTGCGTCCCCGCTGTTTTCGAAATTATATGCATTGTGATTTGGTTGGTACTTGGTATCTCAGCATAATGAATACTGATCCTTTTCTTTTCAAGAATCTCCTTACCAGCAGGCTATGGCCCTCATAGATTTCTTTGGAGGGATGGAGGGTTGCCGTAGTTTCCGAAAACTATAATAAAGTTTTTGAATTTGTTAGTGCGCATTTTTTTCTGTACGTTCTATTTCCCTTTTAGGTAATGGCGCATCAAGATCAGCAGTTGTTATACCGAAATCTTTATTTTACGAATTAGTCATGTGCAGTGTACTAAGACTTTTATTTAAAGTAATGTAACGTGTACATATAGGAAAGATTGGAGATCGATATGCAACCTTATCTCTACTTGATCTTCTCGGGATATTAAGGTAATCGATTAAACGATTCACAACTCTTGAGTCTGCATCATAACCCTACCCCGGCGGTCTAGTTTGAGGATAGGAAGAACAGGTTGGAGTAACATGTCTTTTCTTAGTGGACTTGTTTTGCGAGATCGAGAGAATACTAAGGCCTTCTTTGGGAAAAAAATAATAAATTGATTTTTTTGGTTAATTTGTTGTTTTATTATAAAAAATTTATATTTGCCAGTTTTGCGTTAAATTTTCATGGTTTATTGATTTGTCTCGAAGAGACGAATCTAAAACTTATAAAATTATGATCAAAATTATTATTTTTGAATAAAGCCGAAAATAAACCAATTTATTGGAATATTTTTGGCTTTATTAAAAAAAATTGAGTTTTGACTATAATTTTATATTTTCTAGATTTGTCTCGTCAAGATAAATCACTAAACTACAAAAATTAAACGTAAAACTAATAAATGTAATTTCTTTTTTTGTGAATAAAGTCAAAACGAGTAAACTAACAAACGGTATAAAAAAAATTTACTAAAGGAGGCCTAAATTAAACGTGGCATATAACCAATAGAAAAAGAAAAAAAAAATCTTACCAAATCATAGTACATAGATTTAGCACATGGTATAATGATGAATATCTTAGTCAGCAGACAGTCAAAGGATCTTTTTGCACCAGAAACGTCTCTCTCACCATGTGGGCGTAGTAATCAGTTGCCCAGCACTTGTGTAGTTCAACTTAAACTTCTTAATGGAGTACTTCTCTATTCTAACTTGGTTGAGAAATATGATATGAATTCCTTTTGATAACTCTTAGATTGTTCGGGACAATTTACGTATACGTCGATTAATAAGTATGGCCAGGTCATTTAAAGTTTGGACAAAGTTAATGTTAGGATTTTCTGAACACCTATTCAATCCAACAATACCCCTACGGATCCTGGGAATCATGAATCACTGAACGAAAACACAAACAAAGGTACGTAATAAAAGAAACGGAAAGGAAAAAACATGACACAAGACATACATGGAAAACTTCAACGCGAGTAAAAACCACGGGAGCCACACCAGTCTACTATGAAATCGATCAAGAGTACAAGTTTTCTCATAATCTCTCTGAGATGTGCGTTTTCTCTCGCCTCTCTGAATTTTTCTCTAAAAATTAATAACCCTAATTACATGCTAACTGTAATATAAATAGGTCGGGCCCTATGACCCAAACCCCACACCCCGGACTAAACCATTATTGAAGGTTGTCTGTACCCCAACAGTCACGTATAAACTGATTCCCTAAATTTTCAGAACACTTTAAAAGTTTCGAACTTGAGATCCATTCTTAGGCTTTGACAATCAGGTTAACCCTTCAGATTGATAATATAAATTAGGTTCGGGGTTACAGGGATGAGGAGTGTAGGTTTTGGATTGTCTAGGGCTTGCTTAGCCTTTTGAGCTAGGCTTTTTTTGAGCTGTAACTGTTTTTTCTGGGCACTTTAGGCCCACATAGTGAATGCTTCATCTGTTTATCTGGGCAATTTAGGCCCACAGGGTTTGGGCTTTTGCCCCTGATATACTTTCTAATTTGGGCGATTTACCAACCGGTCTAGAAAGTTGACCAAATACACCGCCAAGTACAGCCCATGGATTTCAACAAAGGTAAAATCTCATAATCTCGTAAGAACAGGGGAGACAAATTCGCATGGATTTCTTCCTTATACAAATTCCCTTGAATTTGTTCTGTATTATACAAATTCGCATGGATTTGTTCTACTATATACTACAAATTTGCATGAATTTGTTGTGAGATCCACGTGGGCTTGGTATGGGAGATCCACATGAACTTCATCATAGCCTTTTGCTTTGATGCGCTAGAGATTTAATCTGATGTATTAAAATGGGAATTTGAAAAAATACCCCTCCCTTCCCCATCTGCTAGTGGACAGTGAGATTGCTATCTCATTTTAGCATGTCCATCAGGATTTCAAGGTATCGAAAGTTAACGTATAGCATTAATCTCCGAAAATAACAGTCATATGTATTCAGTCATCAGAGACATGAATTTGAAGAAAATTTAGTTAGTGGGAATTTGAGAAAAATTTGGTTAGTGGTCACTGGCCATCAAACTTTTGAAGCCTATAAATACCCACAGAACATTAATAAGTATCTTCACCGATGCACCCTCCCAAGTAAGAGTACACAGCCTTTGTACCCTTATCTTGATTTTATCTTTTGAAATCATGGCTAAAGGCAAGGAGAAATGCACTTGTGTTTTCCTTGTTGTTTTGATTTTATCTTCTGGAATCATTTCCTGTGTTGGGAGAAAACTCAAGGCAGAGAAAAATAAAGCTGATTTTAAACCAAGTGATTTATGTAAGAATCAAAGCGGCTGCAGTGGCGGCGGTGGTGATGTTCATGTCACGGAAAGCAAAGACAGTGTACCCACCGGACCGGGCCATAGTCCTGGTGTTGGTCATTCTGTTGGACCTAATTCAAGCACAAGTCCATAAGAACATATGTAGATATGCGATTATACAGTTTGGTTTGCGTGGCTTGAATTCGTAAGAATTTGGTAGCTAGATTACGTTATGTTTCAGTTTCATCTTAATTTGGTTGTGTTTTTTAGTGTCTATGTGACCTTCCTTTAGCATTCTGCAAGATTGTATTCTTAGTATGTCTTTTGAATTTTCAAATAAATCTATTCAAGAATAATGCATTTCATTTAGACTTTGGCTAAGTTTCTCACTTTGTTATTTACGGTATTTTTTGTATTTTCTGAGGTAGTCATTTGTGGGGTCTTGAGTTCTAGTTTCAGCCTGCTTCTTTGGACCAACTGTTTGAAGAAGAACTCATCTGAGTGAAACCTTCATTTGAGCTGCTCGCCTGCGCACTGAACGCCCGTATTAACCCTGCATGTATTGACCGTGAAGTCCAAAACGGTATTCCGACGGTCTAGTAATTAAGTGGAAGAAGGAGGAGAGGAAAGTACTCTAAAGTAGGGTTTTAGGGAGAAGTATGTGTGTACCTCCTCCTGTACTCTATAACATTTATAGCTTGAGCTTTACTTGGCCTCCAAGTACCATCGTGCCTAGCACGCACGATAAATGCTCAATTGACATCACACAGCACATGCACCCACTTTGTCCTTTGACACGTATCATGCATTGTTCGGCTGACGTCATTCTTGACGTCGCCGACAAGATCCCAAACAGTTACGAGAACGTGCTCCACTGCCCATATGTGTCGCACCATGCTGAGTCAGCCCTAACCAGACTTGGGTTGGACCGTTCGGCATGAAGGTTCCCCTCGGCATCGGTTCTGGTGGTATGATGTTGGTCGCTTATGGCCTTTTGTGCCAAGTGACATGTTAGCCGATGCACAAGTCTGGCCGAGCTGCCTCGTTTCGAGTCTTGGATAAGGATTGCCAAGTATACGGCTAAGGCAATCGCGCCTTTTACACTTCTTTGGAGTGCCGAGCCATGAACCATTGACTGTGGCTAGCTTCCTAGCCCCACCGACCTGTCCTTCCGACATTATCACCGCTCGGCAATGTGCCTTGGAGGTTTCGAGGCCTATGGAGGCATACTTCAAAGTTACTATGTTTCTCCTTTTGAACTTGGCCCAAACATCAACTAATTTGACATTTAACGGAAAAAACATACACTTTTGATTATATTAAAAAGACGGGTTGTGTTCGTTTGGTAGTTTAGTTTAGTTTTGATGATGTCAAAATGTGTAATGAGTGGAGAGAGAGATAGAGAGAGAAATGAGGAAAATGATGATGTCAACAAAACTAAACTAAAACTAAACCCCCTAACCGAACAGGGTATATTTAGTAGTTACATAACTCATTAACTTAGCCAAAAAAAAAGTTACATAACTCATCATGCGTGCCTGCGTAAAACTTTCTGAACATATCATGAAATTTGAGATTTTAAAATCTAGTGGAGTGTGCTTGTCAAAAATTTTATCAACAGGTTTTGAGATTCGAAAGTGCTTGAAAACTGAAACAGAGCATAAAATTTTGATTTTATGGAAGCTAGAATTAGAGTGGTTTATTTAAGATCAAATTTTCAATTCTAAATAATTTTGAAAGGAGATTTTGCGCTTTTACGACAAATACTATCAGCCCTTGTTGCTACTTAATTATAATACTCTATTATCTAAAGCAGAAGCTAAGATTGTAATCTAAAACTTATTTCAACATCAATTACCAACACCACTAATTATTCTGTGAACAGCACTCCTATAATCCCAAATCGTACCATCAAAGAATAACCAAAAGCTTGTAACCTAGCGGTTATTTCCTAGTTCTCCCACAAGTTAGACCAGGATTCAAACCTCGACAGAGGCGTTTGTGTCTAGACCCCTCTGGACTAACTCACTAACTTTCCCGCTAACCCCTCACTGACGTATAACGAATGGCAAAAAAAACTTGAAAAAGAATAGGTTCAGTGGTTTTGATCCAGTGTTTGTGTCCATTTGTGTTCAATTTATTTGCAAGATATTTGTGTTCCGATAACGCACTTAACGATATCCGATCAAATTGATTTTTGGTATACTTGTAGTATTCAACGAGCTTTACGCGGTGAACGTCTCCAATCATCAGAACTATGCCCGTGTAGTCGCGCCTTGGGTGCACAGCACGCTGCGCAACACTCCCCGAGGTCAATTCTTAAGGATATAGAAAATAAATCCTGATTTACAGGATAGTACCACATTTTTTAGGTTGCCGCAATTGATATGCACGAATAAAACTAATTGTTTTTCATATGGATCCTTTTCCCAATTTCCTGTAAACACTGGGAGTTAACATTTAAGAGCGAATTACCGAAGTAAAAAAATAAATAAATAACATTTAAAAGTACAATGATAGAAAAGTCTTGTTTAAAAATCATTTGCAAACCGAAAAAGCAATGGCTCGTGTCAAAATACCACCATCTACAAGCAGTTTAGGTCAAATTTTAATAAAAAATTTTGTCGTTTTTTGTGGAACTTAGATTCGTGTGATATTTTCTAGATGAGTCATTCATTTTAACGAGTGAAATGAAAAAAATAAAAATTATGACAAAGAACAATAAAATGTCACTTTTGTCAATAAATAGATAATATAGGTCAACAACATAAAATATACTACGCCTAATAAATTTTCAATCAAAAAATTATTTTTACCTTTTATAGAGTTTTGTATAAAAACATTCGGAACGATATTGTCCCTGTGTTGAATTAAAATTCTAGAGCCGCAACTGCTGTTTTATATTAAAACTTGAATTTTCAAATCCATGGCTACAATTATGTCTTGATTGGTTTTTTTTTTTTTTTTGTACACACCCATGTAAATAAATATAATAGATTGGCCCAAGAAAGCAGTAGTGGAAGCCCTGCTCGGCCCAACGTTAACAGATTGTTCTGGAAAGCCCATTATCAACTAGCAGGATCCAACATTTTTTCGTTGGCCCATTGTTGATTCTCGAAACAAATTGTTGACTAGCCAAGAAAGTTTCGATCGTTCAACAAAAGGGAAAAAGGATCCCGGGCCGTGTTGCGTAGTTATGTGCTGTGCAGCGTGCTGTGCAATCTGGACCATCTGTCTAGGAAATCGGTGGTCCGAATTTTTTGAAACTGTTCAAATCCAGACTTTTGATAACACATTTGAACGGTCAAGATTGCACAGTACGCTGCACAATACATTCGACGCAGATGATGGTTTCTCCACCCACCTCTACGAGCATCTTGATCATTGAGTTCCAACATACATCGGGTTGATTTTTTTGTGTCTTTTGTTTTCAGATTTTTATTTTTTGTTGTATTTTCTCGGACCTTTGGATCCTTTATATTAATTGAGATAGTAATTTATCTGCATTTTCTAGTTCCTAAAAAAAAATATTTCATTTCACTTCAAGAAATTTAAATTTAACCATTACCGATGCTTAATAAACGCCGTTAAAGGCCCGTAAAACACCTCCATAGATATGCAGACGTTTTTTGCCAGCGTCAGTGACGTGGCTGTTGTTTTATGGTTGCGGCGCTTTTAAAACATCGGAAAATACTTTTGTTTTTGTATTTCACGTATCTTTCATTCTACAGTAATCTTTTTCCTTGTACGGGTTTGATTTTTCTTTTGTGTACTTTTTTTACTTTATCACGACTAAAGGATTAAAAATGTTACCAATTTTAATCTCAACCATTTTAATATTTTATCATATGATATGGAAAATCAAAAAACAGCCCAGGATGGATGACAAAGCCTAGGGTTCTAGACAACAATATTTCTAAGGTTGCCATATTCGTGCAAACACAATTCAATACGTTCTAATGTGCTATCGAACTCGATCACACTTACGAGCTGTAATTGTCAAGAGATATGATTGATCGGACGTGTCTTGTATAGAGCCACATGAAATAATATTCAGAAAATAAAATGTTTTGCAGTCAACTATGAACGTGTAGAAAATACAAAAGAAAAATGAAGGGAACTGGTGAATGGTCAATCAATCTGTTTCCAAGTATGTAGTTTACGCTTCGAAACGATTTGGCTCTCTATTGTTATTAGGATCTTTCAATTGTTATTTTTATTTTGCAGCAATAGCTCGAGCCTTTCAAAAACCAATTGTTCAAAGTATAACAGTCAGCTATGGCCAGATGCCTGAGTTATAAGAGTAATAAAAAGGTATTCAAATCGTAACGTAACCGATAAAAGAAAAAAACTATTTCATAATTTGAATGCAAAGGCTTCGCACCTTATATTTTACTCGTGGGATCCATCAGTCTCCTGTCATTGTACGTTGAATTTGTTTTGATTTGATTGCCGCCTTGTTCCACAAGGTATCTTTTAGCTTTACAAATACTGTAAGTCAATCTGTTTCAGGTACGTAGTTTACGCTTCCAAGTGATTTGGCTCTCTATTGTTATTAGTATCTTTCAATTATTTTTATTTCTCCGCAATATCTCGAGCCTTTCAAATTTTTACCAATTATTCAAATTATAATCGTGAGCTGACCCAGATACTTGAGTGAAAAGAATAAGAATAAAAAAACATATTCAAATCATAACGTAAGCAACATTATTGATACGAAAAAACTATTTCACATTTTGAAAGCAAAGGCTTCCCACCTTATATTTTACTCGTGGGATCGATCTATCAATCTCCTGTCAATTTTATTTTATTTTTTATTTGATTGCGTAGGCCTTGTTCCACAAGGTGTCTTTTAGCTTCACAAATAAGGCTGAGTTACTCATTTGCTAAAATGGAAAACTTATAAAATCAAGTGGGTGATTTTAACGAATGGGAAAACTAGGCGCTAAAATCAACCACTTTCCTTTGATAAAATTGGTTGATTTTAGCACCCGATTTTCTCATTTGCTAAAATCACCCACTTGATTTTATGGATTTCTCATTTTAGCAAATAAAAAACCAGGCCAAAGTCAGAAGTCAATTCTCAATTTGTTCCACTCCCTAAAAAGCCAAAAGCCATGTCAGTTTTTGTGGAACATTCCACAACAAGTAACTTTAAGATAAATTGGCTTTTCACTTGTTAAGTCAGGGGTGTTCCATTAAGCCAGCTTATTGGCTTTTTAATTTTTCATGGCTTTTTATGTGATGTTATTGTGAGAGAATGACTGTTTCAATTTTTGGAATAAACTGTCTTTTTTATTTTTTTGAGTTAATGAAATAGGCTCTCAGTAACAAAAAAAACCTCAAGAATGGGGCTAGTTTTTGAAAATTCTTTTTGCCGGAACATTTCTTGAGAGAAGCATAAATCCAGGCGTACAACATGGTCATGCCCTTAATTTTGTTAAGCTTCCTGAATAAGAGAGCAGGACAAGCAACGGATAATCCTTCTTTACGATGTTTTAACAACCCGGTCCTATGGAAGCGGATAATGTTGCCTTTAAAAAACACAAACATGTTTAGTAATGCTACGCACCGCACACAAAAATGTGAAGAGGAAGAGAAAAATTTTGGGTACAAATAGGGTATGGGCGACGTGGTGCCTCTTCGGCACATCTGAGCCATCCAAAAATGCATCGGACGGTCTGGATTGAAACGAACTTTTTCTTTTTTTTTTTCTAATTTTTTTTAAAATCCGGACGGCACTTTCAATTTAGACCGTCCATTACATTGTTGGACGGCCCGGATGTTCCAAAAGGGTACCACATGGTACCCCCGTACCCACAATTTTCTCGGAGAGGAGACCTCCCATAAGAAACAAAAGTATGAATCACGAGTGCATGACCGAGGTGGTAGGTTTTTTTTTTTTTTTTTTCCGATATACATGAGTGGGGGTTAGCGGGGGAATTAGTGAGTTAGTCCAAAGGGGGTCCAGAAGCTATCCATAACCCTAAACCCCAAACGCCTCTGCAGAGGCTCGAAACCTGGTCTCACTTGTGGGAGAAACAGGAGATAACCGCTGAGTTACAAGCCCTTAGTTACCGAGGTGGTAGTTCAAGTAGTTAAAATTGCATAAGTGGGGACTTGGGACGGAGCCTGAGATGTGGTGGCGGATCAATATTTCCTCTCCAGTCGACAATGGCGACTCCACATGCAAACGAGTGAGGTCGGGCGACCCCACGAAATTTTTTTATTTGACTAGTACCATATTAAAATTTTCTCTTAATTTGTAAATGACCCGATTAAAATTCAATGTTCACACCGCACTTGACAACTTTCTAATCTTTGAAACTACTAAAAGTTATAAGAAAATACCAAATGAAAGGACTAAAACCCATTTGATGTTGTCACCACACTAGATAATTTTCTACTCTTCAAACTCAGTAATTGTTAAACCGATAGAATACAAATCAAATGGCTATAATACAACTCCTCTTTAGTCTTCAACATAGAATTTTTAATACACCGGTTATTTGTAATGCCCCTCTCACATGGAAAACCTACGCATATACGGGACCCACTTAATGTCAGAGAGCATTACAATTAACCGTTGTATCCAAAAAAATCAATCTTCACCCCGTTCGTTCTCTCTTCGTCCGTTTGTTTACTTCTATATTTTACGTTGATATTTATAATTGACCCCATGCTCCCGAACTCCTAGAGTCACCACTGCCTTAGCTACGGCTTAAGCCTGATCATTCCAAGCCGGGCACAGGTTCGCTAGTTGATCGGGAGTTGCGCTACGATGAGAAAAAAATATTATATATATCACGAGTACTATTTTTTTTAATTATTATTACCGTTTCAATTATTAGCGGCTGTTTTTTCTAAATTTCTTTCTTGGTCCTTTCCCTAATACACGTAGGGGCGGAGAAATGGCAAGTGGATGCAATAAAATGCACATTATTCCTCGAGTATATTTAATTTATTAACGGTCTTCAAACTCAATAGGCGTGCCCTATTCGCCGATTCTCATGAGAACTCACCGCCCGTATTGCGTGCAAACTGGTGAATGAAGAACATTTTAATTAACCAAGGGCTAGTAGCCTAGCGGTTATCTCCTGGTTCTCTCATAAATGAGATCAAGGTTCGAGTCTCGGCAGCGGCGTTTAAGATTTAGGGCTATGGATAGTTTCTGGACCCCTTCTGGACTAATTCACTAACTTCCCACTGGTGTATATCGAATGACAAAAAAAAAATATTTTTTTTTTATGCTACTATTACTTGGTACTTTAAATATCGATTCACTCATCCTATAAAGAATCTCCATTAACGTATGAAAGCCGATACAGATTTGGGTCAAGATAAAATTCAAATATCATACAAAAAAAGATTGTAATAGAAAAGTTTGAACAATCTACACATACGCAACTATAATTGCATATACATCCGTATCCATTTAAAAACAAACGTACACCCCCTCTCACCCCCGGTCCGCCCCTGCATTAGACTTTCTATTTGATCACCTATCTATATGAGATACAACATATATATTCTACAAGAACTTCAATCCAAAATTCCTATTCCAACTAAAAAGATGAAGGCACCACAAGTCATTTGCCTGCTTCTCTGTTTCCAACAATTGGCTTTCTTTCCTATTTCTATCAGTGCAAACCAGGCTGACAACCTTTACAAGCTGATTAAGTCCAGGAAATCTGAAAATCCTCCTAATGCAGAGACATGGGTTGAGTTAGAGTCTGCAAACAAAGAGTATTTTCCGGTGTATCTAGGGAACCAATTAGGGTTGATGGACGCTGATAAGATTGATGCTCTACCGGGACAACCTAAGGGAGTGGATTTTAATCAGTATGCAGGTTATGTTACTGTTGATTCAACCGCTGGAAGAGCACTTTTCTATTACTTTGTCGAGTCACCGAAAAACTCTGATACAAATCCACTTGTCCTATGGCTCAATGGAGGTAATTCAGTACCTTAATCAATCCCGTCTTAGGAAATGCTACAATAAACACTCTATTTAGATGTGTCAGCATGCATCCCTAAAATTTATAACATTTTGGATTAACGTTATGAATGTTTTATACAGAAGTTATAAATTCTTTAGCTAGATTTGATAGACAATGATAACGTTTTCAGGCCCAGGATGCTCATCCCTTGGATATGGAGCCATGGAAGAACTCGGACCCTTCAGAGTCAATAGCGATGGAAAAACACTCTTCAGAAATGAGTACGCTTGGAACGACGGTAACTCAAATCATATTCTCCCCCTCTCCCCAGGTATAAATGCAACGACGATTAAAGCTAACATGAACAAAAATGCTTGGCAGTGGCAAACGTGATATTCCTAGAATCCCCAGCAGGAGTGGGATTTTCATATTCAAATACATCCTCTGACTACTCTACGGTTGGTGACAAGAGGACGGCGGAAGATTCATATACCTTTCTCGTAAATTGGCTAGAGAGGTTTCCTCAGTACAAAAATCGGGATTTCTACATTACTGGAGAGAGTTATGGTGGACATTATGTGCCTCAACTTGCTTATACCATCCTCTCAAACAACAATATCACAAACCAAACTGTCATTAACCTCAAAGGCATAGCTGTAAGTTTTTCAATCACTTGCGTTCAGGATTGTTTTGTTCAATCAAATAACTTGTTCTCAATTTATCTTCAGCTCACTGAAAGCTCATTCGACTTGTTTATTTCTTGTCCTACAAATATAGTCAATTGGTACTTTTCTTAAGTTGACAGTATTTCCTTAGTACGGGGATTCTTTGTCCAAAACAGTGTTCTGCATCATTGCACTTTCAAGTTTCGACCATACAGTCGTGCCTCAAACATTGTTCGCGCAAGGCATCATTGTTCGGAATGTAGATAGATCTGTGGTAAGACTAGAAAATGTAAGATTAAAAAATAAAAACCGTTCGTGAGATGGTAGGTGCAACACCTATAGAGGAGAAACTGAGAGAAAATAGATTAAGCTGGTTTGGACATATCTACCGTATAAGAGAGTTGATAGGATAGTTTAGAATATACGGGGAAGACCCAAATTGACATTGGATGTTACAGTGCGCAAAGAAATGAGTATTGAGTCTAAGTGAACAACCCTATTCCTTTCACATCCCTTCCACTCTACGTATTGTGGAAACTTTATATCCACTCATTGAAAATGAGTGTTGAGGTCGTAAATGTTATTAAGTGATCTCTCATTCTATACCCAAGCAATGTGGGACAACTACTCTAACAGAACTGACTCGGATGTGACATCAAGGTTTTAAATTACAGTATTAGGACACGCAACTGTACTAGTCAAGGTTTAATTAACGGTATCAAGAGTAATGAAAGATACGTAAAAGGAGACAGTTGTACCTGTCGTGAATTTTTTAAAATTATTTTTAACAAAAAAAAATAATTCAAACTTTTCAAATCACTCGTAAAGTCCGTGAACGGATCAGTGAATTGGAAACGGAACGATATATCGAAAAACCAGCCGATACACGTGCGATTTTCCATATCACCGATATACCAGAGTGCAACGGGATCTGAAAAAATTGTTACGTATCGACCGATATGTTACGTAATGATCGAAATTTAAAACCTTAGTACACATTCTTTGCTTTTTCATCACACTACTTTTTTATGCATTTTATGCATTTTATCCTGTGTATGTATTCTCATTGACTTTAATTAAAATGATTGTGAAGATTGGGAATGCTTGGATAGATGATGACACAAGTACCCAGGGGATTTATGACTACTACTGGACACATGCCTTGAACTCTGATGAAACCCATGCTGGAATAACCAAGAACTGTGACTATGTTACTGGAAATTTTACAACCTCCTGCTATCAATATCAAAGCCAAGGAGACGAAGAGGTTGGAAACATTGATATTTACAACATTTATGCACCACTTTGCCAATCTTCCGCACCGAAAGTACCTTCTTCCCCTGCCTCTGTAAGCCTCCTATTCAGTTACTCTCTCGTTTCTTTCGTTATCAATCAATATGAGTTTGTTCTAAGATCCTCATTTGGATTTCAAAGATACAATAAAGATACACTTGTTTGGATTCCGAATATGTGAAGGATTCGATAAAGACGGATTACTTACTAACTGTCTAACATGTACTGAATGAATTTTTCATTCTTTCCTAAAGAACAAAGAAATATTTTCAGAATATATTGTTGAGAATTAGAAATGCGTTAACAAAGATCATAAAGAGAAGAATTTGATAAAGATTAAGGGGAAAATTTTGATTTTGTGGCTATAACCACCAAATTTATATTCATGACGTTCTATGAATATATAGGTCAAGGACTTTGATCCCTGCTCCGATTATTATGTGGCATCCTACCTAAATTTACCAGAAGTGCAGAAAGCTCTTCACGCCAGAAATACAACATGGGCAGCTTGCGGGTATATTTTCTTCTTTGATTACATGATACATA
The DNA here is from genome assembly GCA_036023075.1 of Gaultheria prostrata. Taxonomy (NCBI): domain Eukaryota; kingdom Viridiplantae; phylum Streptophyta; class Magnoliopsida; order Ericales; family Ericaceae; genus Gaultheria; species Gaultheria prostrata. The sequence continues at coordinate 6,637 of JAXBDA010003986.1, read as the reverse complement.
TAGTATATTGTCTTTAATTTGTTGATGATAATTGAATTCCATGTGAATTTGTTTGCAGGAATGTTGGATGGACAGATAGCCCATCAACAATTCTACCAACAATCAAGCAGCTTATTGACAGTGGCCTTAGATTATGGGTATATAGGTCAGTCAAAGTTTAATTCCAACCGATAAACAAGTTGTAAAAAAAGAAAAATAAAAAAGTCCTCTGTTTTCAACAAGATTTTGTTTAAAGAAAAAGAACAACCGAAGAAACAAAAAAAACTATGGCTCAAATGATGAAATGCAATTGAATTCTGAGTTCTCATGATAAATACTATTCCACTTGAACTTGCAGCGGCGACATAGATGGACGAGTTCCGATAACATCCTCTAGGTATTCAATCAACACCTTTAAACTTCCAGTGGAGACTCCATGGCGGCCATGGTACTCTAGCAATGAGGTAATATACAGTTTCTTTTGAACTCCATTGATGAGCAAAAACAAAAAAAAATTTACCAAATTTAGCAGAAAAGTGATAGATAGAGTTAAAGCAGCATTACATCAGTAGAGTAACATTGCTTTTTTTGACATTTTAACAATGTGACGATTTCTTCCTCTGTCCCATTTGGTTTGTTATGCACAGGAAACTCAACTTTTTAAGGAGACATATAATCAATGCACGTCTCCTTATCTAATTTTATGACTTTTCCACTGTTAACCCTCATTCTTTACTTTTTAAACCACTTTTAGTCATTTATGAAGGGTAGTTTATGGAAATGTACCCACTTTTATGTTGACTTTTCAAATAATTGTTTTTTCGATTCTGCTAAAATAAGTTTAATCAGTACTCAAAATGCTCTTAAAACATTTTCATGTGATATTGTGATGGCAGGTTGGAGGATATGTGGTTGGGTACAAGGGGTTGGTGCTAATAACAGTGAGGGGAGCTGGGCATACAGTTCCAAGCTACCAACCAGAGAGAGCCCTAAACATGATCTCATCTTTCCTTCAAGGAACACTTCCTCCCCCCTCCTAAAAACAGGATACAAGTTTTTTCCTTTTTTTTTTTTTTTTTGAACAAACAATTCCAGTATTAATTGTAATGAAAACCAGTTGCTTGACCAATGTAATCACCTCACAAGTCTATAAAAGAGAGGAGGAAAATAATACTAATAAAAAATGTACTCCCTCCGTCCCTTTTGTAGTGTTTAAGTTTCCATTTTGGATTGTCCCTTAATAAGTGTGTGTTTGAAAAGTTAGTAGGTACATTTCCTATTTTGCCCTTAAAAGTAAATTCCTTTTTTAGTTAGTGGATATTTTTGTACTGATAAGGGGTAAGTAGTGAAAAGTAGATGTAAAAATTATAAAAGTTGCTGAGAGAGAAAATAAGTTGGAATTATGAGGCTACAAACTTAAAAAATGATGGAGGGAGTACTTATTTTAATTTAGGCATGTTGTCTCTGTTGTTGTTTAACATGGCTTTCTGTTGATTTTGTTGTTTAATTACTTGTTTCTTATTAAAAGCAGAGAGTTGAGGGTTAGGTGGAGAAATTTGCCAGAAACACCATTAAGCCGAGGGTTTAATATGGAATAAGAATGGATATGTCATTTATACAATTCAATCTCATCATATCGAAAGCCGTTATTGAATATAATGACATAGTGAGTCAATATGTTATCATGGATATGTCATTTATACAATTCAATCTCATCATATCGAAAGCCAGTCGATATTGAATATGATGACATAGTGAGTCAATATGTTATCATACGCATGCGTATGCATACACACATGCGTATAAAGACTTGTCCAATTGTAATTGTAGAGGATTTTGGTTATTTCAAAATTCTTCGGCTTTCCAGATTTCCTTTATGTTTCAGTCTCTTACATTTTGTCATATTGTTTGAATTGTGTGTATTTCCATATCAAAGCAGAGACCAAGAATTAAGATTTATTGCAAATACGCGGCAGGCCTCTAGCAGGGTGGTTTTCGCAGTATTTGGGCTGATTGTAAATGGGTTCAGTAAACTTTGGTGTGCAATTAGTGAAATTGGGTGTGGCGTTGGTGATTTTGCCATTTGTGTTTAGGCGTTGGTGATAGCGAAGAACCATCGGGTAGAACGTAGACCAGGTGTTTTTTGACAATCGTCACAACCAATTGCTACAGGCCAAACGACCCTTTAAGCCTCTTGGGCTACCATTATGCAAAACAAGTCTCCATTTCTTTGGTCATTTTTAATTATTTATCATATTAGTGATTTTCTGTTTCAACCAAACAATAGAAAACATTTTTCAGAAAACATTTTCAAGTTGCATCAATCACTGGAAAACACATCATTATCCAGGAAATGTATTACATGGTCAGAAAACATTTTTCACTCGAAACAAATCAAACAACAACAAGACACAGAAAGCCAACCAAAGCAACAACAGAGACAACATGCTCAATTTCAATGTATATTTTGACCACATTTTTCTCCTCTCTTCACACCCTTCAAAAGTGATTGCAGTGGTTAAGCATCTGATTTTGATTGCAATAGTGGAAATGCTGGTTCTTGAAAGACAACTACTGAGTAATAATATTATTGTCTTCAAGAGGAAGGAGGAAGTGTGCCTTGAAGGAAAGATGAGATCATGGTTAGGGCTCTCTCTGGTTCGTAGCTTGGAACTTCATGCCCAGATCCCCTCACTGTACTTAGTACCAACCCTTCATACTCAACCACATATCCTCCAACCTGCCATCACAATAAGAGGAATATGTTTCAAGTGCATTTCTACCAAGGTTTCGCATATCGTTCTGTATCGGACAGTATGCAATGTTTTTTATAAAAAAATCCGAAATATCTTAGCATGCACTCAATACCTACCGGTTGGTACCAGTAGGTATTAAGTGAGTACCGACCGATACTTGTCATACTATATTTTTGTTTTTGGCTTTAGTTAGCCAAAGTGTCTGAACTATATTATAATTCAAGCCAATCCTGAGCCGTTCAAAAAAAAGTCAAGCCAATCCTGGGTTCATATGTTCAGAAGAAATCTTTTTGTTTGGGAGGAAAACCTGCTCTCACACTTAAGCTTCTCCTCAATATTTGCCTTACTAACACTGGTTGTGATTCTTGTGAATCCGTTAGATGGAAGTGGAATCCGAATGATGGTGCTTTTTCTGTTAAATCCTGGTTTGTGGAGTGGGAGGATAACCATCACAACCACATTGGTCCCAAGTGTGATCTTATGTGGAACAATATTTATCCTCTCAAATCTCAGTTTTTTTTTTTTTTTTTTGGGTACAATGGAAAGTCAGAATCACTGGTGTTTGTATGACAAGTAATGTAGGAAAAATTGGTCACTGCAAGTGAACTCATCTGAAGAAACATAATCATAATTGGTTTTTGTGACTTTGTCCTGTGTCATGGTGAAGTTGAAACTACTGCTCATCTACTTTTACCCTGCAAAGTCTCCTGGTAAGTTTGGGTGAAAATTTTAGCAAAAGAAATGGCTCTGCTGAAATTTGGGAAAACATTTTGGCTCACCAAGAGAGTGTGATGGTTATGATTTCGTGAGTAATTGGCCAATTCTTATTTTGATATCGTTTGGAAGTTGGTTCAAGAGAAACAGTATATGTTACCTCACTACTAGAGTACCATGGTCGCCACGCCTTCATCACTGGAAGTTTAAAGGTGTTGATTGAGTGCCTAGTGGATGTTACCGGGACTACACTGTCCATGTCGCCGCTGCAAGTTTACATGGATTAGTATTTTTAAGTTACAGGGTGATGCATGGACAAAAGTCGTGGCATAGTGCAATGATACATAATATCAGCTCAATCTCACCCTCCTGTGTACAATGAAGTTTTGTGAACTGGTTACGATGCAGATCTACTTTCCCATAGATATATTTAGATGACAAAAAACCTTAATTTGGGGACTCTGTTGCATCTGTCGGATCTGACCTAGAATATGAAGTACCTATGTGAGTATCTAATAGGTCGAACTGTTAAAACTCATCGCTTCGTTAGCCCTAGCGATAATTCAACTGAATATAGCATCAAGCCGTTAATTTTGTAATTCTAATCAAGTAATCTTGTCCGAAGCAGATCCAGATTTTTTGTAAAGAAAAAGTTGCTTATCAAATCCAAGAAACGCACACTAACCTGTATAGCCATAATCTAATGCCACTATCTATGAGCTGCTTGATTGTTGGTAGAACAGTTGATGGGCTATCCGTTCAACTTGTAATTAAATAACTGCATACATATTCACATGAAATGTCATTATAATCAACGAACCACAATTAAATGAAAACAAAGTCAAAATTGCAATGTGGGCCGTGATTAGGAGAATACTGTATCCCCTTTTGCTTGGGCGGTTGATTGGGGGGATACGATAGAATTTTCCAGCAAAGAGAAAATGTACCTGCAACCTGACCATGTTGTGTTTCTGGCATGAAGAGCTTTCTGCACTTCGGGTAAATTTAGGTAGTGTGCCACATAATAGTAGGAGCAGGGATCAAAGTTGATGACCTATTCATAGAATGTCATGAAAACATCAACTTCATTTCTTAATCGACTTATTCTCCTTTTTATGATCTTTAGCATCTAAGTGTCTAACTCTTATAAATCCCTGATATTACCTCCTGAACATGGTTTCTTTTGTCATGAACTCATTAACTCATGGCGTTGGGTTCTCACGTAACTTTTGAACTATTTTTTGTACGGAGTAATCTCCGAAAAAAATCGAATATCGAAAGAAAAGAGATTGTGAAGGGATAGGAGGCTTACAGAGCCAGGAGGAGGAGGTTTAATTTGAAGCTGAAAAATTGCAAAGTGGGGCATAAATGTTGTAAAAATTAATATTTCCAAGCTCCTCATATGCTTGGTTTAGATACATATCGCACGTGCTGGTAATATTCCCATTACCAAAGTCACAATTCTTGGTAATACCAGCATGGGTTTCATCAGAGTTCAAGGCATGTGTCCAATAGTAGTCAAAAGTCCCCTTGTTGCCTGTGTTATCATCTATCCAAGCATTCCCAATCTGCACAATCATTTTATCAGTCTTAAATATCGGTAGCGAGCTTAATAGTAATCGGAGTATTGGATTATACACAGCATGTTTCGCGTATAGCAATCGTGAATGAGTTAACAACATCGATCTGTAAAAAAATAATTAGCTCGATCAATCATTGATAAATAGGTGAACGAATTGTATAAAGTGTACAGTTCAATTTTAAATTTTTTTAACTGTACATTTTATGCAAATTGTTTCTGTATTTATTGATGATCGATTAAACTAATTTTTTTATACATACAATTAGGACTACGGAATGAACAATTTGGATCACTACTGTGAGCCTATATTGGTGCTTGGAAAATTGAGTTTGGAGGGGTTTCATGGACAAGGTATGAAGGGGAGCTGAACCCCACCGAATGGGTTATAGGATGAAATAATTGATGAGTAGCACATAATATGCTACGTAACAACCACTATTTAAAACCATGGTTTGTATTCATGAGGAACTTACAGCAATGCCTTTGAGATTAATGACGGTTTGATTCGTGATCTTGTTCATCGAGAGGATGGTGGAAGCAAGTTGAGGCACATAATGTCCGGAGTAGCTCTCTCCAGTAATGTAGAAGTCCTGATTTTTGTATTGAGGAAATCTCTCAAGCCAATTTACAAGAAAGGTATACGAATCTTCGGCCGTCCTCTTGTCACCAACCGTGTAGTCGGAAGATGAATTTGAATACGAAAATCCCACTCCCGCCGGAGTTTCTAAGAAAATAACATTTGCCACTGCCAAAATTTGAATTCTGTTAGCTCCATCTTCTGTGCAATTTTGTTTACCCAACAAAAAAAATTTGGTGAACACTGTGCACTTTGTGTGAAACCCCCCACCAAGCCTCACAACAATAATTAGAGCGGTATATTTTCAAATACCCCATTTCATGCAAAATGATTTTGAATGAAACGGGGTGTTTTCGGATCAACCACTTACATACGTCGGATTGAACTGATTTCTCTTGTGATTACTCAAAAAAATATTCTAAGATGAATGAACGACTCAGATCATTCGTGTGAGACCCACAAGTGGGTCCCCGTGTCCATCTGTACCCCATCTGTACAAATTTCATTTGTACCTGTAGATTTACCATTTTTTTTGAAAGAATAACCAAAACTCAATCCACACAATCTGTATATTCACTTATGCGTTACTGAACAAAATTTCATTTGAATTACCATTGTTCCAGGAGTACTCATTTTTGTAGAGTGTTTTTCCATCACTGTTGACTCTTTTTTTTTTTTGGTAATTCGGAAATATATTAAACACTAGGAAGGAAAGGAAGTCCGCATCAGAGCTGCAGTTAGTTTGTTACAGCCCATAAAGGAAACATAGAAAATTTAGACAAAGGATAGCAAACTTAGTCCAAGATTTGTCTGAGGTTAAGTTGGTCCCTCAACAAATATTCCCTAATGGCTAGTGGTGATCTATTGGACACCACCAGTTCTTCATCTTGTTGTGCTCCAAACTTTGCTAAACAATCAGCGCACTCGTTAGCTCCTCTGTAGATGTGGGTGAGGGTGCTTCCGGTTCGGTTGAGGAGGTACTTTCCATCACGCAAGATGTTGCTTTGGGGGTGGTTTTCCCTTGTTCCC